>VOPJ01016078.1:0-188030 GCA_014673585.1 Semibalanus balanoides | reverse complement strand
CGGAGCCCTCTTAGACCGACGGTTACATTTTTTGGAGAGTTGAGAACCTCTTCAGGCTGGCCTTTGGCTCTCAAACTGACTGAGGATCATGCCAGACTGGCATATAAGACCTGATAAAGCAAACAGGGGTTCCTTTATGAGTGGGACGGGATGGGGGACGTGTCCCCTATTATTGAGCCAGGGGGATTATTCCGCGATTTTTGTCCTGACAGAACAGCTTAACAGTTTTCACTGCGCTCACCTCTTATATAGTTTGTTTGGGTCTCCTCCCGCTCGAATCAATGTTTATGGTAACCTACCCGACGCTTTATCTCCCTCCCCCCCGCTTCACTAGCTTTTCGCCGACGGCTTAACCTCGAAGTGGCGTCCCCCCTCTCCCCCAATTTAAAGTTGGCGGTAAAACCCTCATATCGAGAATGTATTATACCAGTGATAAAAAGGACCCTGATTCTCCGGGGCAGACTGGCCAGGCGCTGGACTTAGGGGTGGCGCTGGGGCGACGCGGTCTCTCCCCTTAAGAGCCGATGAATTAATCGAAAGCTGTCAAGATAGCTTGCATTACAATCAGATGCAAAGTATTTCATATACTCTTATGTATTACCAAAAAGACCGGAAATGTGAAAGTACTGACAAAATATGTTTGTACCCACACACATTTAGCGGCCATAAACATCGCGCTAATTACGGCGCCCTCTTCCTGGAAAGACTTCTGGATCCGCGCCTGCTGGCAGCGGAGCGGATCTTCTTCTACGGTCGGTAAAAATGAGCAATTTCCCTCCCAAAAAATCAAATCTGTAGACTTTTGCTCCTCCCAAAAAATAGCAACTTTAAAATTGTATTTACTTTCTCCCGTTACTCGCTTCTCGCGTGACGGCCCCCCGTCAACAACTTTTGAACTGACATCCCCCTGCACTCATAAACGCTAGATTTGCCTCACTACCCCGGGGCCTCCTTCGTATTGCGGGGCCCTCTGTTCTGGTGGGCCCCCTCCAGGGTGGACCCTCCAGACTGGACCCCGTTACTCAGAAACGATCTCGCAGCACCTGCCCCCTGCCCCTTGGGCCTGCGAACTTGAGAGAGCACTCTTGTCGCCTGAGGGCAACTCTGCCGCCCTCAGGGGGCACTCTGGCCGGCTGAGGGGGGGGGGGCACTCTGGCCGGCTGAGGGGGGGGGGAGCACTCTGCTGACCTGAGGGGTTCTTAACATTTTGAAAAAAATGAAATAGGGGCACCCTCAAAATATAGTGGACCAAATCCGTCGAGTTTCCAGATTTGGGTATAGGTAAGGGCACCACTGCAAAGGATGGTCCCCTCCTTAAATATTTTTTGGATCCGCCACTGCCAAAGGGTGCTAAACGATAAAAATGATGCAGCTGAAAAGCGCAATCAAATCCATTTAATACCCACCCAAAATGTATTTTTGCCTTCAAACATGGAGCTTTTAATTGCAAATAGAAAATAACGCTGCAAAACCTATTTAGTTCAAAGTATCGATTTAGTTCGGATCTATTTGCGACGGTAAAGCAACACATAGCGGGAATAATTCAAATACATGCTTTGCACAAAATGAAACTCCGTTGGTCGGGTGATAAAATGGACGCGGATCTATTCGGGCTCGCTCGTCCTTCGCCGTTTAAGACGTCTTACTGGTTGTAGTAACCCCACCTCGATCTGATTCATGTAGTGCATACAATCACTAGCAGAGTTAATGCCTAAGTGCCAATTTGCATTGAGCAATGAGAGCTTATTTATGCAATGTGGCAATGAAGTTTGCAATGAGCTTATTTATGCAACACACACGCAACTCGGGAATGTGTGTTCGTCTTCTCACCGACAGTGACGAAGGAATGTCATACAAATCAAGGGGGATGGAACTTTGAACCTGCTTTGTGAGAAACCCATCACCCTTATGTCAGATTTATTTTGAGATTGCAGCTCTTTTCATCTAGGGGTACATTTTGTTGTCGCAAACTTTCATCAGCGAAATAAAAGACCTTAGCTAAATGTGTCATCCACTGAGACCCTGCCTCCCCCTCATTATGCCTACGCCAATACTTACCAGTATCAGCCAGACAGTTTTCTTCCATCGCGCAGGTGAGGTCGCCCAGTCGCTCAGTGGTAACCTTGGCACTAGCCTGCAGTTCCCTGGCGTCTACTATGAGGTCGGGCAGATCTAAGGAGTCATATAATTGACGTCAGCGGACGGACACCCCACGACATGAAGTGGCTATTACGTGTCATAAGTCGATAAACACGGTCTGAGGTATAGCTGATGTAGGTATTGGATGCATGCCTCTCAGATGTTTAAGTCCGTTAAACATACACCGAAAGACAAAACTACTAATAACTGCCCTATGTTATCAAAAATAACATCACAAGTAGCACTTGTTTCGGTCAAAATCAATGATAAATAAGTTCGTAAGGAAACAAAAAAACTTTCTAACACCAAAGCTTACACATCTTTTGGTATTAAAAGCAAACTTGGTTAAATTAAAAGGCACTAGCCGTTTTCACGATGGCTTATTTTGCGCGAAATGTTTTTAAACATTTTAAAATGTTTTAAAATATTTTAGTAGAAGCCGTCTCTACGATGGACTAATTTGCGAGAAATGTTTTAGCCCTCGCCCTACGGTCCCGTAGGGCGAGGGTTAAAACATTTTTTCGAAACAATTAGTCCATCGTGAAAGCGCTAATACTAAAACATTTTAAAACATTTTAAAATGTTTTAAAACATTTCGCGCAAAATACTCCATCGTGAAAACGGCTATTAACCTATCACAGGCAGGCTCTTAAATTTGCTTAATGATTAAGTGTGTGTACTGAAAACATATGTTTTTGCTATATTTCTGGAATGGCCATTCAATATTCTCAGCGGGAAAGCATGGATCTAATTTTCCACTTTGCAATGATAATACTGGAATTCAAGTACATCTTTCGAAGACTCGAGGTCGTTAAACGTGTGCCATTGGCGCAAGCGCTCCCCCCCATAGAAAGCGCTCACTGCTCTCGCCTCTCACACTCGGTGATACTCACTGCTCTCACACTCGACGGCGGCGCCACTGAACTGGTTCCCTTGGCAGCGGACGGAGGACGCCCCGGAACCGAACCGTGCACTGGCCGGAAGGTGGGATCTGCTCTGCCGTGTAACATACCTACACCGGCAGGATGAAGGCCCCACTCCGCACCTCGACCTGGCATAAGCAACGATGGAGGTCAGGGGCCAAGGGCAGGGGGTCACACTTCACTACACGGAACAGGATAAGGCCGCCACTCGCCCTGCGACCTGGCACAGCAAACGATGGCAGGATCAGGGCAAGGGCATGGGGGTTTACCTCTACACCGGCCAGGATGAATGGCCCCGCTCGCCTGACGGACCTGGCCACGGGCAAATAATAGAATGAGTCAGTGACTACCTGAGAAAGTTGGTTGACAAATCAATTAATATAGGATGTTACTCAAAGCTTTCACAATTCATATAATGGAACATTAGTAATCGCAAGGTGTAAAAACACCGAAGAAATAAGTTATTTAGCCGTTCCGATGGATTATGTGCGCGAAATGTTTTAAAAACATTTGTTAATGTTTTACAATGTTTAGTGTAGCCGTTTTCACGGTGGACTAAATTTGCGAGAAATGTTTTAAACCTCGCCCTACGGTGCCGTAGGGCGAGGGTTAAAACATTTGTTTTTTCGCAAGCTAGTCCATCGTAAGAACGGCTACTACTAAAACATTTCAAAACATTTTGAAATGTTTCACGCAAAATAATTCATCGTGAAAACGGCTATTATAGAAATATACGCACCCTGCGCATGAAAATGCTGTCGTTGACGCGTTTTGGTTCATCTGAGCTGAGTTTGTCTCGTAAGCAATGTAAACGATAGCTCCCCGCCGAAAGCCGAGGCCAAAATCCACAGCCCAAAGTCGCCGCGACTTGACCTTAAAACGTCTATCTGTGTTAAAGGGGATGTTCATTTAACCTTTTCGGCCCAAAGGCGAGCCAGAGCCATTATTGCTGTTCTTTTAATGAAAAAGCTAAGATTGTTGACAATACAATTAACTGGATACGCTTCTAAATTCGGTGCATAATTCGGTGCATAATCACATTCGGTGCATAATTCGGTCGTTAGGCGCGTAGTCAGCGTGTAGTCAGCGTGTAGTCAGCGTGTAGTCAGCGTGTAGTCAGCGTGTAGTCAGCGTGTAGTCAGCGTGTAGTCAGCGTGTAGTCAGCGTGTAGTCAGCGCGCAGTCAGCGCGTAGTCGGCGTGTAGTCAGCGTGTAGTCAGCGTGTAGTCAGCGTGTACTGAAATTCGGCGATTAGGCGATTAGACGTGTGTGCGCAGTGGACGACCACCTTTTATTGTTGTATGCACTCGTGACATTAAAGATTCAGTTTATGAACTCTCCTTCTATTCCGCTCGTTCATAAACTGAATCATTAATGCCACTCATGCATAAAACTCTTTTATTCCCAGCGTACTATATCCATAGGTGCAGGGGTGGATCCTGCCGTTGGTTTTTTGGGAAGGGGCCAAATTCAGCGGCATATTTTCAGAAAGTTGTTGAGTGGGGGGGGGGTAGCAGGCTGTCAACGAGGAAGTTGTTGACCGGGGGATAAGGAGCCCGTCGTGAGACCTTCTACAACTGTACGCAGGGGCGTCGCCGATAATTTTCAAATGGAGAGTCGGCTGAAACGACGAGAAGATGTAGATAATCCTACCTTCTGCGTGTATATAAACCCCTCTAGAGCATTTTAAATTAGGATTTCCCTGTTATATTATGTGTATGCTCATACATGTTATTTAGCGCCGCAAAGCGGCGCGAAATTCTTACGAGTTTGCCTGATAAACCCCAGAAACATAGGCGGTGTAGAGGATAAGGTGGGCATTCTAGAAGATAAGCTAAAAATGTTATTCATTCAATTCAGCGTTATGACGAATCGAAAACGATGACGATGGGTACGGATGGTCATTAATGTGACGCCGCGAAGCGGCGTGAAAGTTTGGATTTTTGTTTGAGGAAAATGAATGTTTAAAATTGAAACCAGACCGTGAGTGGAGCCAAGCCTCAGGTAAACCAACTCTTCCTGGTTGCTCATGCACATCTCGGTATGATTTAAGATATTAGTCCCTAGGGCCAGCAATTACCGCCAGGGAGAGCCCTTACCATACACTTAATGCGATTAGTTTTTCCATTTTCGAATTTGTATAAACAATTGCGAAACTTGGTGTCATGCCGCAAAGCGGCGCGAAATTTTCCCTTTTTTGATTGTGGAAAACTGGATTTTGACTGCTGCAAAAGCACCTTGTACGATAAATTTTCAGAGGCCGACCGTTTGTCCGAACGTATTTTCTTTAGGGGAGGTGGGGCAAATCAAAGTTTCAGGTGTTTTTGTAGTTGTATTGTATTTGTATTTGACAATTAAAACACTCTCCAATGTAACAAAGGCTATTCCGAGCGTCGCGTCATGATTAGTAAGTGAAGACATGTTAAAATGACACTCAGACATTGCACACAATCAGAATCAGAGAAAATAAAAGCAAAGATAACTCCCCTTACACACAAACACAACACGCCATATGCACGCAAGCACAAACACACAACTGAAAAAACTTTTTCACTCTCATTTACTATGCTTACATCTCATACTTCCTACAACACTCTCAGTTTATTCTAGCCTACCATAATTCCAGCTTATGGAACCCCATCTACCCCTCATGTAGCCAGCATTTCACTTAACAAGCAGGTTAAACGCAAAGTATGCTTTATTCCTCGACTTATTCTGAAAATACACGTATCTTACTCTTGTGATACCCATCTGGTACTTCATGCCATTTATGCTGTTACTCTTACCAATCTACCGCTTCTACCTGCTTCTACCCGTTTCCGTTGCCGTCAGAGTATCTCAAGAGCACTCAAAACAAACAGCTGACGTGTTAAGAAGAGTATGTGGCGAGTAACTAGGGTTATGGAAGAGTAAACAGCATAAAATGCATGAAGGTACCCAGATGGTAATCACAAGTAGTTAAGATAGTGTATTTTCAGAATAAGTCGAGGAAATAAAGCTTACTCTGCGTTTACCTGCTGTTAAGTTGAAAAATGCTGTTACATTGAGGGTAGATGGAGGTTCCATAAAGCTGGAACTATGGTAGGCTAGGAATAACTGAAGAGTGTTGTAAGAGTATGAGATGTAAGCATAGTAAATGAAGAGTGAAAAAGTTTTTCAGTGCTGGTGACCTCAACATTGACCTGATACAAAAATATTCTGTGTATTTTATCTAGATACGTGTCACGGCCTACCTAACGCCGTTTTCTGCTTCTCGATACGTTGCGTAGTTTTCGAGATCTCTGGGGGCGGTTATCTGCGCGCCACTCCGTCGGTTCTAAGTTGGCTCAGACCCCCGTCGGTGCGCGGGTTAAGTGAGTACAGGCAATGCAATGAGTAGAGTTAATGTTTGCTGGTATTGAGGAAGTGTGCTGAGAATGAGGTGTAGCTATAGAGTGAGTCAGCAACCTTCATGTCTTTGCTGGGACCCCTGTACAGCCGCCTCAAAGTGGATGTATTGCACACGTCACATATAATTGCTATCTATGCCGCCGGACCGGATGTCGGCTTCATAGATCTATCAAACGCCTAAGTGGCTGCAAAAGTAAGGTAACCCCCGCACGGCACCTCGCCGCAAGTAAGTTAGGGTAGAGTGGGGCAAAGGCCCATGGCGGGTAAAACGCCCACCCATCATATTCGTAACCATTTGACATTTTCAGCAAATCTGTATAGCTGTTTTTGAGAAACATTGGAGACTTTGCTTACATGCCATTTCTGGAGCGCCTAGCTCTGTTGCTGAGATTGTGCGGCGAGTGTAAGTGTTTTGTCAAAAATTTTACGTTTTTGAGGTTTTGCTTCTTTTGCTTAAACTTTGAGGGATTCCCTGTAATGAGGGTTTGGAAATCATGTTATGGCATACGAATTTGTTGTGAAAAATTCATTGGACCAAAATTTGTTAGAATACAATTGTGCGGAATGCTAGGAAAAGCAGACAACGTAGTCAATGAGCTGTGCAGGGGAAAAACGCCCTTTTTACAAGTGGGCAGCGCGCCACTGGGCGTTTTTGCCCCATTGAAGCAGGCCACAAATGAAAATAAAAGTTGATGTGTTCGTAAGGAATTTGAAGAGAATATTGTGCTCTCTTACGCCGTCTCTCGCCGGAGATGAGTGTTTGCTGGATAGGGAACTGAATTGACCGGAGTTGCGCCGTCACTGATAGCAAAAACCATGTCATGGTCTGCACGTCCTGATACTCAATACGTCGCCGGGGCCTAGGTGCTGGGTCACTGCGCTGTGTATAGCGTAGTATGACATGAGTACATCAATTTAACAAATCACCCACACATACCTAAACTTTTACCAAAGTGGGCGTGTGGGCGTTCTTCCCCATAGCTGTGGGGCGTTCTGCCCCATAAGCTGGGGCAAAACGCCCGATTTGCAGGGTTCGGAATTGTTGACAATTTAGTATATAGCAGGCACGCTTACGCCGTTTCGATGTATTATTCGAAGAAATTACATTGAATGATCTACCGTTGACATGTCTTTGCCTTTCCGAAACATCCATTAGGAAAGGAAGAATATGTGGCCGGAGGACCGTTGGGGTGGCTGCAAAAGTAAGGTAACCCCCGCACGGCACCTCGCCGCAAGTAAGGTAACCCCCGCACGGCACCTCGCCGCAAAGAAGGTAATCCCCGCACCGCACCTTGCCGCAAAGAAGGTAACCCCCGCACGGCACCTCGCCGCAAAGAACGTAATCCCCGCACCGCACCTCGCCGCAAAGAAGGTAACCCCCGCACGGCACTTCGCCGCAAGTAAGGTTATCCCCGCGCCAGCACCTCGCCGCTCCGGCCAGGGCCCGGAAAAAAGACAACACACGCCGCAATGTACATAACGGTGCTATCTGTGAAGTTGAGTTCGACATGGCTGCACTTTTCCAGGTATTGCACACGGAAAATTTCACAGATATGTGTCGTGTATTGCACACGGCACATATAATTTCTATCTATGCCGCCGGAATGGATGTCGGCTTCATAGATCTAGCAAACGCCTAAGTGGTCGCAAACGGCAAAAGTAAGGTAATCCCCGCCCCGCACCAGGGGAGCACCTATATCCTGCGCCGGGCCGTTGCTCGGCGCCACCTTCCGTGGGCCAGAAGGGGGCGTTTTGACGCCCCCTTTTAACTCGGATCCTATGGGACCTAGACATAAACCAACAAAAAACACATTCGAGAGCTCGGCAAAAGCAATTTGGAAACTATTTCTGTGAAGAAAAAAAAAATGTCAGGGCAATATTAGGGTCGGCAGAGGTCATCAAAGGTCAGATTTTCCAGATTTAGGACTTAGCTCCAGATACCCCCAAGTATCTCGGAAACTATGAGAGCCAGGAGCAAACGATTAAGGAAGCATTAGATAGCTATCAAAATTTGCAATGGCACCCAGGACCTCAAATTTCATCTCAGGTCAATAGTTTGATCCAGGGGTCATCACAAGTAAAAAAGGTTATTTTTTGTTACAAATGTTTTCACGAATACCTTTTTACATAACCCGCGCCCCACTGGGGTGTCCAGCCGAACGCGCCACGCTGGGGGGGCAGATTGTGCCCCCTCGTTATCTTCTGAATCAATAACCGCAGCGAGACGCACAACACGGCAATCGAAAGGTCTCATTGATACGCACCCAAAGCATTATAACATTATTATAACGCAAGCGTAAGCTTTGGTGACCTCTGGAGCATAATCTATTGAAATCAGTTAGAATGTAAGGGCAGCGAAGGCGATTGCGTTTATCAAGAGTTCCCTTTTTGGCTCCATAGCTACCATAGTTTTCGAGATATTTGGGGTCTTTTGGAGCAAAGTTCTAACATTTGAAATGTTGTCATTTGTTTTTTGGCACCGACACAAACATTTTTGAAGGTAATGTCACTGGACGGACATGAACTTGTGACCTGACCTGAGATGACCTAAAGTCAAAACTTTTCTTAAGTGTGGGTAATTGATGCCCAAACAGGTGTACAAAATTTTTCGGCGCTGGCGCGCCGCCGTTTTCGCGCTACTCCTGAAACCTGGGGGGGCGGAAATCACCCCCCCCCGATTCAGTGCGCGGGTTAATATTAGCTTGATGACGTCATATAAAGGAATTTCGGGAATAGTAAAACCTTCACGCTGTCATATGTACGGGTAATGTATGGTCAAATGTAAAACAAGTCGACTATCATCAACATTCAGTGAAGAGTGACGACGTCATCGGCTCAGGATCCCCGTTCAAATACACTGGGGACTGGGGGTTAGGGTACGCCGTATAACACAAAATCATTTTTTCAACTTTTGCATGCCCAATTCGTATGCAAAATGCAATTTTAAGACTAATTTGTCCCTTTCAACTTTTTGATTTGAGCAGTTCTATGCAAAAACGCACTTTTATATTGTACCCTTATCACATATAGCCTACAATGTGTTCACAGTGTACGGCTGGCCCTGTTTATTGCATTATGTACCAATATGAGTTCCAAATGAATAGCGCGGTAATATATTCCTGCTCAGTTGACTCGCCAGGCATTACGTCACAGTGTGTGGCCTCTACCTTGGCCTATGAACGTTGTCTCATGTCTTCTGGACCGAGAGGACATGAATATCTCCCGGTGGTGGGCCCGAGCCCTGATGAACCCGTATCAGCCCTGTTGCCCCACCACCGCTTTCGCAGCTTTCGTCACCTACTCCACGACTCTTTCAGTGCTCTGGGTGTATATGGAGAACTCTGGAACCTCGCACGATTTGGACAGGATACCCCTGGATCTGATCCCCGGACAGTGAGCAGGTGAATGCCGGTCCATGCACCTGCCCGGACATCAGCGAGAGGAGGACACATTCTGAGTGTGCGAACCATGCTCCTGACTCCTGTCCGCACGTAGGTCACAGCTGTCTGTACCTTCTTGGACTGCGACCTCAGGACTCATGAACTGCATGATGATGTGTTTGGGGCCGTCCTATAGTCTGTTGTGAATATTTATGTAGTAGAGTTTGAAGTATACCTGAAGAAAGTACTTGACTAGAAGTTCTAGGGCAGAGGTGCAAAATCTTACGCACTTGCCCACGTGCGAAGGTAACCGATTTGCAACCTAAATGAGCTGATGTGACTCACTTGTACTTTTAAATCATCAACATTTTAGTTTATTACATAATATATAGAAATGTTTAGCACTTTTGGGAAATCTTTAACGACATACTAAATGATTTGTAAATGGTTTTTGGTGCTATTTAACTTTTTCAGAAGCCTGAAGGAACAGTGAGTTTTTTACACTCCAAAATATGGCTATTTAGTCGGACGTCCCGCTTCGTTATTAGTTAATCCTACAGATTACCATTCGTATAAGAATATCACTTTAGTAAGTTATATGTGTTCCCAAGAACATTTTGCACAATAAATTTTTAAACTTAAATAATTAATGTCTCTCCGCTTCCTCGTGCCTCCCGTCGCCAAACCTTGTTTACGCAAACAGCTGATTGTCCGTAGTACTTCGTCGGCATAAATATAGTGCTCTACTTCTGCCCTTCATTCTACGGGACGTTGGGAAACCAGGGTTTTTCGGGTGGGGGAAGTTGATAAAAGGGGTTATTGGGTGAGGATGAAGACATTCAATTGAATGTTTAAACCTGAAAAAATCGAACATCGCTACTAAATTGAAGTTGCGGTATTGGTTAGAGCTGCAACTTTATTATATAATTCGAACACTCAGGAAGGACGCCGAGCTACTTAACTAAAGCTGGGATATTATCAGAGATGCAGTTTTATCCTATAATTCGAACACTCGAGAAGGACACTGCTACTAAATTGAAGCTGCGGTATTATTAGAGCTGCAGTTTTATCATATAACACCGCACTAAACACCACTTCTCCTGTCCGACAAAGCTGCAGCCAGCGGCGGCTGGTCCGGCAAAGCTGCAGCCAGTAGCGGCCGGTGCAAAAGAGCTGCAGCCATTAACTGCGACTCACTTTTAACCCGCGCCGGGCCGGGAGGAGGGGGGGGGGGTGTTTAGACACCCACCTCAGTTTTTCCTGGATATCGGAAAAACGGCGGCGCGTAGCGCAACCAAATTTGCAGCACCTGTTCATTCATCTTCTATACAGCTTTTTCTATTTTTGACAATAGGTCATGTCAGGTCAGGTCAGGGCACTATACATTTGGTACTCCAAAGTTTTTTTTTGTATACACTAGAAATATACTATAAAGACCCAAAACCATACCAAAAAGTGAAGGCCACAACCAGATCTGACATAATATACCAGGATATGGCTGCATCTTACTCGCGACATGTATGGTGCTTTTGTTTCCATCAACAACTTCATATATAAAGGTAAGGGTAAACATTGTCCCTGCGACCCCCATTGGCCGAGTTGTCTTATGACGGCGGCCATCTTGGTATGGCTAAAGTAAGTGTGCGGGCGATTGCATACTTTGGCTAATTAATCTCAGAACGTTTGGTTGGGTTTAACATTTGGATGCAAAAATCTGAAATAAATACGGCTGAACTTATTTCTATGAGTCAGTTTTGATATATTTTCTTTGAAGAAAGTCTCAAAAACTTGGCTTTGAAAGTGGCTTTTAACAATGTAACCCTATGGGCAAGCTAGAGAATCCGCATGCTACCAACTGTTGGACTCCGGGCCGGTATCCGAAAGTGTTTTATACAACGGCATGCCATCCCGCCAGCCAATGAGAGGCGGGCTGGCCGGCGCGTTCTGAAGTGGGCGTGGGCTCTTGTGACGGTCACACGGTGATATGTTTTTGGTTGGCCGCCTCGAGATTGTGTATTTAGTGTTGGTCCTTTTGCCAGAACAGAAATTGCAAAGTTTTTTGGCTCCAGTCATAAGCAGGTGGGTTAAGTTGACTTCAATAAAAAAACGCAAAATCAACGTTTAATTACACTAAAAAATACTGTTCCATCGGAGCTTTTCTCAAGGGTTATGGCTGCTAACTTAACATAAAACTTGGTAATAAGATGTGTTATACAATACACTGTATATAGTGCAATGGCATCATCCCATGTATGATTCGTCATTCGTTTGTTTATTGTCGCCTTACCAAGGAACAGTTTTCAATCAATGCCGTGAATAATTACCGGTGATTGCTCTTTTGCAATAGTGAATGAGTCTAGTTATAGATTACATGTTTCAACTTCATTTATAAAATGTTTCGTTTATAATTCAGCAACAGGATAAGACATAATTAGTTGGGGGGAGCAACCCGTTCATCACTTTGAGAAGCAACTTAGAAAGTGGGGTCGATCGGGGGAAAATCTGTATTTTGTGGATTTTATGCACTTTTATACCGATTGTTCCAGCTCAGCACCCTCCAAACTTCTGGAGAAGCTTTGTCTGAGTATCAGATGCGAAAGCGTGTGCCAGATGCGTTCACATGACCCTAGTAGGTGCATGTTGAACGTCTGCCCGCGTCAATCTGATACTCAGGGGATAGCTTCTCCAGAGGAAGTTGGAGAGGTGCTGAGTGGGAAAATTGGGTAAGTGCATAAAATCCACAAATACAGATTTTCCCCCGGATTTGACCCACTTTCTAAGTTCTTCGTCCAAGTGATGAGGGGGTTGCCTCCCCCCAACTGAATATGGTCTTACATCCTTGCTGATACCTAACTTTTAAACGAACATTTATAACTGAAAAATGAACATTTATAAGTTATAACTAGGTACTAGGGTGCCACTTATCTGGGGGTGTTTTTCATTTTTCGGAATTTGGATCGGGACGGGCTCGTTTCTGGTGCCATGTCGTCTAAAAACATGGTGTGTAAAATATTTTTGAATTACAATAATAATTAGAACTGCCTCAACGAGGTCAAAGTTCTACTTTTTGTCAAAAACAGCAATTTTAGAATATGACATTCTAGTACTCTAGTAACAAACAGGTGTGGAGTGGCCGACTTAGATTAGCTTTCCCTAATGCCTTGAAACAAACGGCTATGAGCTGGCCTCATGGCATTCTGTTATCATGCCAGTTTTAGTTTCAATAGTTGTTGTAGTTTCCTATTTGAGAAATGGTACAGACAAACGGACCATACGGACGGTGNCAGAAGAATATTGAGGTAATTTTGAGTAAATTGCAATGTCAGTTAACGATTCCCAATGAATGTATATAGACTAGGATGCAAGAAATATACGATGGGAATAGGCCCACCCTTAGTCCTCTACTGCGGTCCGGGTAGAGCGTATGTGGGTACCGTGCCGGGATAAGTTGGGGGAGTATTATGTGGTGGGGTGGGGTGGTACCCATACGACTCACTGAAACTAACTTACGGGCAATACTTCGAGGGAATAAACTGGCGATATGTTTCCACAGTTTGTCGAGCGATACTCCCGCTGAAGGTCGTGTGGTCGGACCCCCGATTGCGAGACATTGTTTATCATAATCTGCGGATTTGTAGGATGTGTCCATGTCACTGGACGGCCCATTGGACAGGGGAGTGATGGCCGATGGGTGCCGTTATCTCCCGGGCCCGTATTTTGCCGAACCGCCGCCACAGAGTGTCGATCGCCGAGCGGCGGTGGTTAGACGGCCAGCCTCGCTGATGACGCGCAGTGCTCGTTCTGCCGGAGGCAATTCCACGGTTAGTTGACCGGAGCGATGATGCAGCGAAATATGGCCACCATTTCGCGGCTCACCGCCGACGATATTTCAATAAGATGACCCACAATATCGATTGGGCTTTGGTTTGCGCGCGTGCAGTGGCGGTGCGGCCTTCCTCGCCTTCCTGAGAGTCTGAAGAGCCGAATGAGCCTGCCGGGTGGAGACAGCTCTGGAAGCGAGGAAGCTGGTTGGGTTGTTCAGTGGCAGTGGACGCTGTTCGTGGTGACCGATAGTGGTGGTATTCACGCCGACCCTACAAACTCTAATCCGCGCAGAGAGAATGCCTGGAAACTACCAGCACATCTACAATAAGCAGTACGCGAACCCCTGTCTTCAACGCCTTCATCTCCTACCATCGAATCGGCGGTGATCTCAGCGGTTTGGCTGGTGGTAGGACGGAAATATGGAACAGTGTCTCGCTGTCAAGGGAATGGTAGGACACTGATTGAAATTCAGCACCTCTCAGCACGGCTATGACACATGACCTTCCAGCAGTGGGTGTGACCACAAACCCCAACTATTCGTCATCACACATAACCTTCGGTACTATTTGTGGCGTGTTGACATTTCCCGACCATGCTCTGAATTCTGTCACACTCTACCGCGACTATTCCTTTGTGGAAATTTAACACTTGCTTTCCGAACAGTACAGTGTCTGCTTAAATCAAATATATGCATGGGTACCTGAATGTTTTCTCAACTCCAGGAAAATATCTTCAATGTGATTGTTTTTATCTTCAATCATAGATAACAGTAGGTGTACTGTTGTATGTTGTAGCTTCAATGTATTTGTTTACATGAGTTCCAAAATTGCCGCGATCAAGTAGCAATGTTCGGTAGATTTTATCTTGCGACAGCTCTGCTTTGTATGCGGGAATTCTCCCTCTGTCGCTGCCGTCTCGCCGGGATTATGCAAAGTTGTGTTAATGATCGTACACTCTGGACGCCGCGAAGAGCCGAGAGTGAATGGGCCTGGCGAGTTTGGCCCTGGCATCGTTAGCCCGCCCCGTGGTTAATCAAAGTCTGGACAAGTTTTACGTTGGCGTGTTGTGAGGCAGCAGCAGCGGCGGCGGCGGCGGTGGTGGTGGTGGTGGTGGTGGTGGTGGTGAGCCTCTCTCTCTTCCTACCGCAGATCCGTCTGGCTTGCCTACCCGGCCGCCACCCCACCGCGGTCCCCTGAGGGGTGCCGTGCTGTGGTCAGCAGGCGGAGGGGGCGCCCCACCGTGTTTAGTCAGCCGAGCGGATCGCCCTCCTTTCATATCAGCTTCCTCTTCCCTGGTTACTGCCTGCACCCTCCCGGGCTGTTCCATGCCCACGTTCTGCCGTCACCCATACGTGCCTCTCCTATCAGTTCCCTCTCCCTGACTCTAGCGTTACTCCCCTGACTCAGCGTTAACGCTATCGCACCCTAATAACGTCAATACGGCTCACAATACAAACTAGATGTTAAAATGATCGATAACATGCCAATTATTTATTTTTAGAGCAAAAAAGATATCAAAGAAGAATACAAGCTTTCGGCAACATTGCCATCATCAGGTACGGCGTCGTCGAACAGAGACAGGGAACACGTGAGGATGGTGTTTATGTGAATTGTTAATGAAGTAGGTTTAATAACCAAACTCAACTGCTCTAAGCGGTAGGCATAGTAGTTACATATATGATGCACATACTGACCATGCGGGCGCTTTTTGAACATCACATGCATTTGCTAACTAGAGATAGCGGTGACGGTAGTATCTCCTCGTTTTCGCCACCGTGTTGTATTCCGATGAATATTAGCTCCCCATCACGTAGCCAATTTGGTTCTATAATTATCATCTAACATATGAATAGCCAATTAAAGTCGCTGCCTTGTTTAGCGGGACACAACAACATAATTACACGGTATTAGAATGAAGCCCGCCAGCCTCACCCCATTTGCTAGATCGTTAATTTAATTAGCACGATGATAACAGTCAAATTTGTGGACGATTCTGTTTGTTCCCGCAATTTCATGTTGCCTTTGTAATATAACCAATGCCGAAATGGTATACCGTATGGTTAAAGAGACCGGTAAGTATCGTTTAGCTTCACCCCCGCTCCACTGTCGGTTATCTCGGCCTGGATGCCCTTCTGCCGCGGCTCTGCAGCGTCCACTTGTCGCCCGGTTCCGCCGCAGTAAAACGTGATGACCTCTCTCGCCCTGCACACCCCATTCCGTGTCGGACGCGACCCGGTCCCAGTGGGACGGAAGGTCCAGTGGTCAACGGACTCCCTGAGCTGGGGTCAACAGGGCCGGATGGTCGGGCAGTCCGGGCACTCCCTTGGAGGTTTCGGAGATCGCAGCGGGAGTCATATCACGTCACTGCTGCACCGTACCGTCCTGATCTGAGGGACCTGTCGGGGCTGTTAGGAGACTACCTGTTTCCTTATATGGTAAGGTGTCGACGACAGCCCGACGATGCGGTCGGCATCGGAACGCTTCCCTTTTAGTACATTCTGGTGATAATGACAACGTTGAGCAAGACAGATATGAGACAGAAAAAGGAAATAATGGCGCATTTTTTTATTTGGCTAATGCCATGACACCTGATACAGTATATCTGCATGAAAGGTTCCCAGAAGTCAGAACCGCAATCCGATGGGTTCGATATGCTTCTCTTTGTGTTTCTTTTACAACATTTCCCAAATAGTGTTGTCTTTTTTGTCTCCATCTCCCACCGCTGATGCCGTGAAGCGCAGCAGGAGGGGCCCTCGGGGCAGAGTAGGGGCCCTCGGGGCAGAGTAGGGGCCCTCGGGGCAGAGTTGACACAAATGGCAGGCGTCGGGCGCACGGTGTTGGTGACATCGACCCGTCCCGCGGGACCGGCACAGTCGACGTGACACAGACATTAGCCTAATTCACTCTGGGAGCGGGCGGCGCGCACCAACTCGCATCGCATCGCATCGCGGCCCGCTGGCCCGCCTGTCTGCTGACTCGTGCCCTGGCCTGTCTGCTGACTCGTACAGGCTGGCATCCCTGTCTGCCAAAGTTGCCGCCTGCGGTATCTTTCACCGATTTTTCAAAATAATTATACTGAAAAGATCCACGACTCAGACTCCAGCTTAGCTCTGACTCCCGAGTCTGTGCTTTATGCCTTTAAGCGCGGGCATTTTACATTTTAAGCTGTTCTTTCCAAATTTACTCGATAACCCCCGATTGTTTCGGCTGCCCTCTTCTGAGGGTCACGCAGACAAAGGGTCGTAAGCACAAGCAATGCCATCGGCATAAACGCCGAACGCCAACTCGGCATGCCCGGCACTCAACATGTCTCGTTCCGGCTTTGATTCATAGCGGCATCGGGAGCGATCCACTTTGGCCCGGCACTAGGCACTCCTTTCCCGGCTGGGTACCGGCCCAGCACCCCCGACTGGTGGTGGCCCGGCGTCAGCGATGCCTGCCGTTCTCGGCCGTGCTGTTGGCCGTTCTCGGCCGTGCTGTCTGCGTCGCGTCGCCGGGCTCCGCCGGGCCACTGAGATGTCGGCGGGGTCGTTCGGCGGCAGAAGATGGCCTTGCTCGTGAGACAAGGTACTCCCCAGATAGCGGAGGGCATCGCCAACCAATGAGCCGAGGAGCGGATAGTGGGGTCGAGTTGAGATGGAGCCGTGTTGATGCAATGTCGCTCTAAATTCTATCCGCCGGGGAGAGCCATTTCCGAGCGGCAGCTGACAGGATGCCCGCTGGTTTAGAGCTTCAGATTCCTCTGCTTATGCCACAGAGACCAGGCGGAAAAGCCGTTGTCTGTCTGGTGTTATATTGTGATTGTTTATTGGCGATGCGTGCTTCTCATGGCATGCTGATCGTAAGGAAAATGACCAATTGAACTGTTATTAGTTTTGATTGATGCGTTTTGTTGTGCTCTGAAACTGAATCATTAATGCCACTCATGCATAAAACTATAGTAATGAACGAGCGCTTGCCAATAAAGTTATTGGACGAGCCGAAGGCGAGTTCAATAATACATATTACAGACACGATTTTATTCAATATGTTATCATGCGACTGTTCACGACTACGACACATATGGTATGATCCAATAACAGAAGTGTTATTGGATCCTGTAGAGTCCATTATCACTTCCAGTGTTGTTGTTTTTTCATTGGCTTAAGCATTACGATCCATAAACACATGCATTTATTGACAAAATATGTATAGCGCGTGCTGAATAGGAAACGGTCTCTCAGTAGCATGATAACTACTGTGAAACTTCCGGAAGAGGCGCCCGTCTCTGGTATATCAGGGGATAAAGATTATCTCTAGGATATCATGAGAGAGGACCGTCTCTGATATATCAGGAGAGAAGAGTCACCGGGTGGCTGAGATGACCCAACAGTGACCATCGGCGAGCCTGCAGCGTCCCGGGTCCAGTGCCAATCAGGCTGCGAAATGAGCCGGCCGTCGGCGCGCCGCTTGCCGGGCCGCTTCTGCTGACAATGTCCCGCCGTTGTCGGTCTGGGGGGGGGGGCAGGGGTAACGGAGCGACTGTTCGTCTGGGGGGGGGGGTACGGAGCGACTGGTTTCGGTCTGGGGGGGGGGGGGGTACGGAGCGACTGTCGGTCTGGGGGTCGGAGCGACGTGCTTCCGCTGCCAGCGACGTGCTGGTACGAGCCGCCGTACCACCACAGCAGCGCCGCCGTGTCGCGCCACACATCCCACTTCCTCCTCCGCCGTGTCGGATGCTGCACGACGAGTGGGGACAACATCCGCTGATAGAGCTGTGTGTGCATCCCGTGGAAAGCCGACCAATGCTGCCTCGAGATCTGCTCAGCAGCGGAGAGAGTGGTGACCTTTGATAGGCGGCGGACTAACGCGGCCAGGTGGCTGGCTGGCGCGGCGTGTGATGTATGCGGCATGTGGCAACGGCAACGGCTTCAGTGTTAGTCGAACTGGCGCGTGAGTGTCGAGACATATCAGCCCGATATTCTCTGGGTGAATCGTGCTGGACGCCAGAGCATCAACGTTATGTTTTTAGGTTGTACGTGGAATCTTTTGTGGTTGTATTGCGGGAAATTGGCGATATTTGCGACAATTTTCATCGCACCAATGTATATGAAATATTTTCGGAAAATGTATTTCGCCTTGACAAGACGATTATCAAAGACAAGATTATCGATATTTTCACTGAAACTGAAGGAGGGTATCCTGGCGTAGAGCGGACATAGCTTGATGCTTCACAATACATTTGTAATGCTTTGAAGGCTGTACAGCTGATGTGTGTCAACTCACTTATTTGTACAAGGTAAATTGATGAACTAAAATAGTACGCCAAAATAATACGTTTGCTTTTTTGTCATTTCATGGCCGCTCTTAACACATTTTACCGGAAGCACATTTTTCTAGCTCTTGGCCAATTTGAAGCCCTGTCTCACTCCCCCAATATCACAATCACCGAACTTCGACCGGTTCGGATCGGGCCACACCACTCGACATGGATCGCCGCTCTGCAGCGCCCGTCGTCGACCATTAGTCTCTTTTTCCCATTCCTCGCCCCGGCGCCCCCTTCCTTCCGCACCACCTCGCTTTTTACTCCGTCGGGCCGCCTGCGGCCATTCTTCATTCTAGCTCAAACGCGCCGACAGCGTGCGACCTTTAATTCGCCGCCGGGACGCCGAGGTTGGGGCGGTACAGGCGCTGGAACGGGTTCCGAGACTGACTACAGGAGCGTCTGACTGGCTCGCGGGACTGACTACAGGAGCGTCTGACTGGCTCGTGGGACTGACTACAGGAGCGTCTGACTGGCTCGTGGGACTGACTACAGGAGCGTCTGACCGGCTCGCGGGACTGACTACAGGAGCGTCTGACCGGCTCGTGGGACTGACTACTGCCGAGCGTCTGACCGGCTTCGCGTACGACTACAGGAGCGTCTGACTGCGCCGCGGGACGCACATACAGGGGGAAGGCGTCTGATCTGGGGCTCGCGGGACTGACTTACAGGAAGAGTCGTGGCGCCACCGGCTCGCGGGACTGACTACAGGAGAAATCGGTTGACCGGGCTCCGGGGGGGATTCCTGACTACAGGAGCGTCTGACTGCTCGCGGGACTGACTACAGGAGCGGTCTGACCCTCGCGGACTGACTAACAGGAGCGTGTCTGACCGGCCAATCGCGACTGACTACAGAAGCGTCTGACCGGCCTCGCGCGGACTGACTACAGGAGCGTCTGACCGGCTCTTGGGACTGACAAACAGAGCTTCTGAGCCACGGCTCGTGGGACGACTATCATGAGCGTCTGACCGTGCTCTGTGGACTGACTACAGGACGTCTGACCGTGGGTCTCGTCGGGACTGAACTACAGGAGCGTCTGACCGGCTCGTGGGGACTGACTACAGGAGCGTCTGACTGGCCTCGTGCGGACTGACTACAGGAGCATCTGACCGCTCGCCTGTGGACTGACTACAGGAGCGTCTGACCGGCTCGCGGACTACGTGACAGAGCGTCTTAGTATGACCCGGCTCGCGCGGACGACTACAGGAGCTCTGACCGGCTCGCGGTGACTGACTACAGGACGTCTACCGCTCTGGACTGACTACAGGAGCGTCATGGAACCGGCTCGCGGACTGACTACAGGCAGCGTCTGACCGGCTCGCGGACGACTACAGGAGCGTCTGAACCCGGCTCGCTGGGACTGACTACAGGAGCGGTCTGACCGGCTCGCGGGAACTGACTATGCCAGGAGCGAATCTGGACCGGCTCGTGGACTGTGTGAGTCTGTGGGCTCTGTGATGAGACTCGGACCAGGTCGAGCCGCAGCCGAGTCGCAGTCGAGTCGAGTCGGAGTTCCGAGTCGAGCGAGTCGAGTCGAATCGAATCGATCGAATCGAATAACGAGTCGAGTCGAGTCGAGTCGACTCGAGCCGTGCCGTGCCGTGGCCGTGCCTGCGCTGCCGCTGCCGTGCCGTGTGCCCGATTCCGTGCCGTGCCGTGAGCCCGTCGCACGATGCCGTGCCGGTCCGTGCCGAGCCGAGCACGAGCCCGAGTCTCGAGCCGAGGCCGAGCGACGAGCCGAGCCGAGCCGAGCCGAGCCGAGCCGAGCCGAGCCGAGCCGAGCCGGGCTGGGCCGGACTGGACTGTTTCCGCTCGGTTTGGATCTGCCAGCTGTGCGCCGGCGGCCAAAGTGGCCATTAGCTCCGAGGTGGCGCAGCAAGGAAGCCAATCTGGCGCACCGGGAGGCTGCTGACCTCACGAAATCGGCCGGCCGGAGCGGCGCTGACCCGGAGGATCGGCCGCGCTCGGTTAGACGCCTAACGGTGGCAGGAGGAGACCCGGTGGTGACTGACGCGGCGGGCCTACCGGACAGGGCCACGACACTGGTGTCCTTTGGTTGTGCGATGAGCCAGACAGCTGAATGTCAACTGTAGTGCATTCCACCTGACCCTGACCGCACGGGCGTTTGGTCGCACTGACGTTCTAGCGCTATCCGGGCTTTGTGGTCAGTGTTCTGTACACCTTCAGTGTGTACATAACACCTGTGTCCAGTGCCCGGCTGTCTGGACGCTGTTTTGTGAGTATTCACAGCACTGCCATGTCCGTACTGTATTTCATGTCTGCACAGTACTAACTCGACCTTACGTACGCTACATCGTACGTGCTGGCGGCTCTAATTGGTCGGCCGGCGGCGGAGGCGGCGTCTCGGGCCGGAATAAATCATGATTCCCGACGGTGCGATATGTCCTCATTAAACATTAACGCCGTGTGCCGCGCTGAAGCTCGGGTCGGCTGCGGGTGAGATCTCGCGGCTGGGGCAGCACCTCCGCCATCATCTTATCGCACCTTCTCACCCCGCCAGCTGGAATAATGATGTAATGCTAGTCGCCTAATGACCCATGACTGCAGTGAGTTAGATTACAGTTACATTCACACAAGTCTTCGTTATTTTTTATTTTTCGTTATTGCATATTGTGTTTGTGCAATGTGCATTACACGTGCTTAATTTCTGCTGATGGCAGGGTGAATAATGAATATAAGTTTCCATCGAAACTTTCACTGGATCCGGGAAAAATGTCTGCTTGTTGAGCAGTAAAATGACTTATTCTATGTTGTATGTTTAACATAAGACTGACTGAGGATCAGAACACATTTGTTGCGCGATAAGTATGCGAAATGGGCACCTTACGACTGAGCAGTTGTGAAGCTCTCAAGTCCTAAATCCCCAATAATCATTAATATCAGGGCTGCGGAGTCGGAGTCGGTGATTTCGGCTGGAGTCGGAGTCGGTAAAATTTGCCGACTCCGACTGACAGTTATGGACAGCGCATGGGCAAAGTATTTTTGGGGTGAACCACCGAAGGCGATGACGAAGGAAATTATGCCCCTTCCACTAAGTTTGGTTCGATTACCTCGCCAATCAGTTGTTTTTAATCATATGGTAGATACCATGGTAGGCGAAAGAGACCCTTTGGTCTATGGTCTGATGCAGATCCAAAATGCCAACGCCAGGAATTTAACCCGCCATTGACTGGGATCTCAGCCGAACGCCATTGACTGGGGAGGGCGAATAACGCCCTCTTGGTTATTTTCCGAACCAGTGATCGCATCGAGACGCGCAGGTCGGTATTTTAAATTTATCAATGAGACACATCTCAAGCATACTCGATTTTTTTCTTCAAATTGAGGTAATATGTCAGGTCACGTTCGGGTGTAAAGGTCAAAATCGAAGTATTTGAGTATATGGGCCATATTTTCCAAACTAAGCCTTCAACTGTTACCATTATCACCCAAAGTGCTCTCAAAGGAAAAATGCACATCGGACATCCAGCATGACCTATAGTGAGATTGTTGGCAAAGGCTTTGGTCTGGTCACAAAAGGTCACTATGCGCAAAGGATCTACAAAATCAGACGACACGTGTTTTATGGATTATTTGACACATATAGTTCGATAACGATAGAATTTTACCATTTAAGTGACGTTAATGTCAAACCCAGGTCAATGTAATTTCACGTAAGTTATTTTTTTGTTTCTTCATATAAAATGAATGTTTCTGGGCTAATTTTCGACTCCAAAATGCCGTAGTGATGTTAATTTGTTTGTAGCTCAACATCTTCAACGGTTTTATTTCATTTTGTTAAAAATATGGACGATGTATGACTTCTAAAAGTTAAGCCGATTTTTTCGTCAAACTCGTGTGTAATGACGTCACCAACTTCGCTATATCTATACAATTATCTACGAAATTGCTTAATTTTCGCACAGAAGACACACAATCGATGTAAGAGAAGGTACCCAAACTTTCACGTTGATAGCGCTATCGGTTTTTGAACTATTGCGAAAGTTTGTCAGGAGGCGACATTCGCCCCTCTCCCCCAGTCAATGGCGGGTTAAACAACGATCACGAGAAAACAATGTGCTAAAAAGTTTAAATGTGGCGTGTGACCTACTCAGACGAGTTAAGCGTTGTCTCATTCATTATCTACAGCATTGCAATTATTGCTTTCAATATTTATGTGGAGGGTAGTTTCTGTGATATTATCTTTAAAGACAAATCCAAAGCTTATGTCATTCGATGTTTACCTATTTTTTAAACTGCTATATTTTCCATTAAATGATCTCCAATCTTTAAAGGGATATATTTTTTTGCTATGGGATGGTTACTTTTGTCATTTGTGCCTGTTGACAATAGTTTCAGCTAATTAAAGGTCGGAGTCGATATTTGAGTCGGGAGTCGACTCCGGATGGTCGGAGTCGGAGTCAGAGTCGACTCCGAATAGTCGGAGTCATCTAAAAACAGATCGATTCCGCAGCCCTGACAAACATCACCATGATAAGCATGCGAAAAATTCGCAATGTGCTGTACCGGTCTGCTCAGACGGGGACGGCAATTTCACCGTCGCTCTAACAGCATCCTGTGGGTGTAATGGTTAGCCGCGATCGCTGTAATAGTTAGAAGCAGTCCGTGCAGCGTCACTGAGAACTCACCTTATGTGCCGGTCCTTAGCGATGTCCTGTTTCAGTCCTCTGCACCTCTTGTCTGTGTCACACCCGCCGTACTCCTTCTGGGTAGTTCGATGCTCAGAAGAGGAGTCAGCTCGATGCTCTCAAGTCTGTGAGGCGTGCTCTGAAAGCTGCTCTGCCCTCTGAGGCCACACGCACGCTGACCCGACCGCGGCGTCGGCACCGTTACAGCAGCGTCGCCGTCGACGGACTGCAGTCCGGCACCTCCCGCCGTCGGAACCGACGAGCGTCGACTGCGGCGCGGGCCGACGGCGGCGGCGGTAACGGCAGTGGTCTGTGCGTGAAGGCGACGTTACTACCGGTTCGGATGGCACCTAGACCTATCCGTGGTAGATACGGACAGTTTTGGGGCTCGAGGGGAACCTGAGCGTTGGGGACACGTCTGGCATCGTCACGAGAGTAAAAGTCAAGCGCATTGGTGACGGTCTACAAAAAGTCGCCGGGCCTCTTATCGTGATGGCGTTCGGACTTTAGGCGGTAGACTGTGCCGCTGCACCTATCTGCCATGCGGTACAGCCTATGTAGTCGGGCTGCCTGCAGCCCGTGCTACGCTGAGTTCGCACGACTCATGCCAGGGTTCAGGCGGACGTAAACTGCACCAGAGGGCATGTTCGGCAACATATCTGAATCTGTTGAGCCACATATAACATGATACCTGGATTGGACACTCAATTTTCGGCCTCTTATGCAGTGCCGAAATTTGAAACGGAACTGTTAAGCTGATACACTTTTTGTCTCGGCTCGTGCAAATGTGAGTCTAGCACCGTCATTCACTGCTGTGCTTAGCAATAAGAGGCCGAAAATGTAGTGTCCAATCCAGGTATCATGTTATCTATGGTTGAGCGTATGCAATCGTGATGCGTTTGTGTACTTAATTTTTATTCATATTTGATTTGTTTTAGAGTACGCCGCGAGACAACCTGTATTCCTGGTAGCTCGATAACAAATTTGCGAGGAATATACGCCTTGTTTGTTCACCGTCGCATGTATCTTGTAACTATCACCTGACCTGCTTTTCGAAAACACAGCTTCTGTGTTCACGCAGCACGCGTGTTTCATCGGGCTGTGCGGCCGGTGTTGCTGGCTGCCCCGCGGATGGTGGGGCCGCTTGTGCTGGTGCCGGCCGGTGGTGCTGGCTGCCTCGGCTGGCCCGCGGCCGGTGGGGGCTGCCTGGGGCTTGTGCTCCGCCGGTTGCTGGCTGCCTGGGGGAGCTGGTGCGGCCGGTGGTGCTGGCTGCCTGGGGCTGCCGCGGCACGGTCGGTGCTGCCTGCCCCTGCGCTGTCGGCCGGCTGTCTCGGCTGGTGCGGCCGGTGGTGCTGGCCGCGGCCGGTTGGTGCCGTCTGCCTGGGCTGGTGCGGCCGGGAGGTGCTGCGCTGCCCCGCGGCTGGTCGGCCGTGTGCTGGCTGCCCCGGGCTGGCGCCGTGTGCTGGCACTACCTTGGGCTGGTGTTTAGATTTACGCTCGGTGTGCTGGCTGCCTCGGGCTGGTGCCGGCCGGTGGTGCTGCTACCCGCGGCTGGTGCGGCCGCCGGTGCTGGCTGCCCCGGGCTGGTGCGGCCGGTGGTGCTGGCTGCCCCGGGCTGGTGCGGCCGGTGGTGCTGGCTGGCCGCGGCAGCCCGGCGGAGCCGCCAGTGTCGCCACTAATGATCTGTTGATTCACAATGAAGCTACGCTGTCAGCAGCCTGGTGGGCAGGCGGCGCTGCGGGCTAATATAGGCCGCTCCCGGGCGCGCTGGGACCATCAGCCCGGCCACTGTGCTTCTGGGACCGGCCGCCGTGCTCGCCCGGACTCGGTCAGGCTCAGCGGCTCAGCTCAGCGGCTCAGCGGCAGCTGCAAGGCTGATTGCTGAGCCAACACGGACTGTCAGCGGGCGGCCGTCAGCGGCTGCTGATTGAGGGGAAGCGTGACGATTCGCGCCTGACCTGGCCTCCTGGACCCTGGTCAGACATTGCGGTCACGTCATCAAACTGAGGTAGCCGCTGCCTCAGTTTGATGACGTGACCGCAGTGTCTGACCAGGAGTAGAGGCCAGGTCAGGCGCGAGTCGTCACGCTTCCCCTTGTCAAGTCCCCTCGTCGTCAAGCAGTGGTTTGAGATAAGTCAGTCTGAGGAAGGATCTCAGGCTGAGATCGCCTGAGACTGACATATCTCAAACTACTGCTTCCGTCTGACGCTTTTTTATCGCCCCGTGCGGCGCCTACCGCTCCGGCAGCAGAGGCAGGCTCACGGCGATGTTTTCCTCACGTTTCCGCGCCGTATCCACCGCTCGCCTGCCGTCGGCCGGCTGTCCCGGTCAACCGACGCCCAGCCGGTGAACGAGGCTGTTTTTCTGCCGGCGCTGCAGCAGTGGTTTGACTGCTGCCGGTGTCACCGCGCCCGCACACGTAGCCCGGCGCAGCGGCGGGCTGGGATTTCGACGTCACCACTGGCAAGGTGTGCTCGAGTTGCTGCGGCACGCGATGTTTATTCTCTACTGCAATGACTTGCGTCGGTTTGCAGCAGCATACACAGGTCAGACAGCCAGGGCTAGTCACAAAGTGTGTATTCTTTCGGCCGCGTACAACTTCGACACTACATTCTGACCCTGGATTGAGATTGCGCGATGTGGTTCACACAACAGGCCCCGTTTAACGATAGACTGTGATATAAAATATATTTTGTATTTCTATTAAAAGGTTGCGACAAAAATTATTTCCAGTATATATAAAAGCGTCTTAATTGTATTTCTTAACCTATCATTGGAGCAATTTGTTGGCGAAGCTAATGAAAACTGAAATAGCCAAGCCTGTTTTAACGTTGATCGTTGCACCTCGACTCGATACGTCAGAGGCTCTCGGTATCGGCTGGTCCGCTGCGCCTCTTCCGTTCGTCTTGTCAGCCGCCAGCGACGGCTGACAAGACTCGCGTCTGCTTGCGCTGGTCCCATTGCTGGCCATAGACGCTCGGATTGCCAGTTACTTTGGTCAGTATAGGACGGGTCAGCCAGTCAGCATGCCAGCGATCTGTGCTCTGTCAGGAAATTGGCCTCTGTTGTCCTGACGACGCTCCCAGCGGGCGGCGGCCGGCGCTGTTTTGACTGGCCGTCGGCTGTTATTGCGGCCGGCCGGGGCCAGGGGCGGTCCCAGGCGGCTGGTGCGGGGAAACTGCCTCAGGCGGCGGCCGGGTTCGGTCCCAGGTGGCTGGTGCGGGAAAACAGCCTCAGGCGGGGCAGGAGCTGTTCCAGCCGGCGTAACCCGGGGTGGCAGGGGTGGTCCTAGGCGGCTGTAACCCGGAGGAGACCCCTTAGTTGGGCTCTGACATGGACGAAGGAACGTCACGAACAATTTGTGTGGTGGGGGGGGGGGGCAGTACAATTTTGATCTCTTCTTGATGGAAACCAAACTCCCCTATGCAATATTTATTGCATATTTGGGCTCGTCTTGCCTTGGCGAACCGTTTGTCACCGCTTAACTATTCTTTACAAAGAAAATTGAAATATTTTAGCAAAGAAATGGGCCGAAAAGTGGTGGCCATATTCCCCTCCCCTGTTTCCACGCCTATGGGCTCTGCTGTCGCTGGCACCACCGCTGCCCGGTGGCCGTGCTGACGGAGTAGAACGGAGGCGCTGCGCCACGTCAGTCGACATCCCCAGACGGGTGCGCCACGTCCGCCGCTGGCCGCCGACGCCGCGTATTTACAACACATCCTGATTGGCTGTCGCCGGCAGAAGCGGCGGGGTGGTAGGACGATGGAATGCTGGCGTGCTGTCTCTGACAGGGACATCTGCCCGGGAGGAGACAGCGCTCCCTCCCTTCACCCTCCCCGTCCTACTGTCTTTGCACCACACTATCGCGCAACGTCGTTTATACTTTCATCCTTTTTGTCTGTTCCCTTCCCACAAGCATTCACAGTTTCCCTATTCAGTTTGTTGGGTCAGGGCCCACCAACTTCACACCCCTCCCAACTTTTGTCATTTAAAGGCAGTCCAACGATAACAGGAACATTTTTAGCTGTGAGCCCACTAATGTGACATTTTTCCTTCCAACGTCTTGAAGAAGCTCCACTCATGCCTACAAGCACTGGTGTCGATTTGTATACTTTTGAGGGGGCGGCCCCCCAATGATTTCAAATTTTAAGCATTAGGCCTATGGTTTTGCATAGTTGGAATGGAATTATAATCTATAAAGTTAGCATTGCCCCCCCCCATCATTTTAAGAAAATGACACCCCTGCCTACAAGTGTCCTTGAATAGGCCATTTTCCAGCAATGTTCACCATTTTACGATGAATGACCGCTTTGTCTTTTAATGGCATTACTTTTGTGTATACACCCCGTCCGATCGATGTCGGCGTGAACACATCACACAGTTTCTGCGTCATTGGCTGAGCTGCCAGCCATTGCGATGGGCCCGGCTCGCCGCCTTCATGTTCGGGTTTCAGGCGGTAGACTGTGCCGCCGTACCTACCTGCCGTGCGGTACAGCCTACGTAGTCAGGTGTTTCCGCCTCCGCGGCTGTAGTGAGCAGTGGGGTCTACACATTCAGGTGTCTGCCACTCGTTTACGCTTAGTTCTGACAACCCGTGGCTGGGCTCAGACGAGCGTTAACTGCACTAGAGAGGACACATCAGCGACCGTTCTGCCTCTGAGCCTGCAGCTTATGTAATCCCCTCTGGACCCGAGGAGCTCAGCGCTGTCGGCACGCTACACCCTGTAATTAATCACGTCCTGCTGCCGCATTTCTCACGCCGGTCTCCGCTTCGCCGGAGTTCTTTCGCGATAAATTTCATGACGACGTCTCGGCCGCGTGGTGGCGTTCATGAAAAATTACTAGGGAAAACTAATCCGGCTGTTATAATTATAGTGATGTGTCTTCTGCATAGTAATGGATCTGCCACATATATTTTACAGTGATGTGTCTGCGATGCGTGAGGACTTTGTTATATATATATATTTTGTTTTGCTCGTAGTTCAAAGATTGTTTGCTTGGTCCAGACAATGGTGGCTTCCCCTGACCCGTTTCTGTACTATTGTCATCTATTTATTTGTTACCTTTTCTTTCACACTAATGACCTATCCTGTCAATATATACTGTTCCAATGATAGTTCTGAAATTGCGCTGCATGACTGATCTGAAAATAATGCAAAGGAATCACACTAGGGCCGCATGGGAAATCCACTGTGATCGGGAAGTTGGGCATAGTATGCATTTCTCATGACGCCCTGATACCGGACAAATCCCTGTCTGTCAGGTATAAATCCCGACACAGGACGTGCCCGTCCCACTGATGGTTTTGTCGGGATTTGTGTGAGTGTCGCTGAATCATGGATGCCAGGACGCGGCGGCGCCCGTGACCGGGTCGCACGAGCCCCAGGCTCGCACCAACCCCTCTGTCCTGGCCGCCCCCCCCCCCCGAGGGACAGGAAGGGCCGAGTGAGTAAGCGGTGTGTGCGGCTTCTCCGATCGTCGGTGGATCGGTGGACGGCCAGTCAGGCCGTGCATCATTATAATGGGACAACTGGAAGTGTGGCCGCGTCTCGCTCCGGGGAGTTATGGCCGCCTGTGCCGCCGCCGCGTAAATGTCGCTCCCGGAGACAATACGGCACATAATACGTTCTGATCGGCCGACGAGAAAGAGATAGAAAGAGAGAGGTGGGCGCACAGCACGGCACGCCAGGGCACAGCACAGCACGCTAGGGTACAGCACAGCACAACATGGTATGACTGCGACAGGCAGACTGACTCAGCCTCTGGGCTAAAATACAGAGACTAATTGCATAATACATAATACATATCAATGTTGCAATTTAAAAAAATATTGAAGTGTTTAGAAACAACACCTGCTGTAAGCTATTTTTGGGTGCTTCCGAGGATTTGCAATTATGTTGTGCTCCACTAGCGACGAAGAGCCACAGAGATACAGACGAAACATATTGTCAGAGAAGGTGGTTGTCTGTCTCTGTACCTACTCCAGTGGTGTGAGCCGGGTGGCGCAGAAGCAGAGCACTATCGCTCCGTGTGGCTGGGTATGGGTACCGTTTGTTGACCCGTTGTACTCTGTATGTGTTGCAGGACGGGCCCAGCAGCCGCCGAGTGCCGCACCGGAGGAGGAGGTGCCGCCACAGTCGGAAATGCCAGGTGAGCACAACACTTTGTTATTTATAGCGAAGGCACCGAGCTCACAGCGCCAACTGTGCTGCTTTTTATCAGAAGGCTTTCGTCATCGCAAGTCTCCACATGTATTTTCTGTGACGAGGAGGAAGGGTGTGAGGGAGCATGAGGACGAAGCATTCAGACTTGAAGAGAGGACTATGGTTCAATGTTCGGTATGACTACAATGGTTATGCTGACTCCTTTTCATTCAATTAATATAATTCGTGGTTATTTTCATAAAACCAGCACGCACGCTTGATCACTTTCGATGTTACATTTTATCTAGATTTCTGATCTATTTACCCAAAGCGTCTGTCATTGGCGGAAGTAATTATCTAGCGAACGTCTATCTTGCTATGCTATGACACATGAAATCACGCGCATGCTTCACCCAATCCAACACGCCATCTTTACTCTGGCGGCTGATCCAGGTGTGCCGACTTCCGTTTGACCTCCTCCTGCCCCGAGACTCGACGCTCGGTGCTCGGTGCGATCGTGATCCGATCTCCGGCCGCCGATGGCGCTGTGCGGCCGCTCGGTATGCCGCTGGCGCTGGCCGTGTCCGCTCGGCTGCGTGCCGCCGCTGATGGGTGGTGATGCCGAGCGGATGGATGGGCCATGGCCGCGGCGCCCTGCTCACATTCCGGCCGCGCCACGGCCATCAATACTGTGGCCGGACGGCTGGACGGCCGGCCGGAATTAGAGGTCGGCCGTAACTCGACCGCCGCCAGGCCGGCCACTGGCTAGTGATGCTGTGCTGCCCCGAACGGCCAGGGCTGGCGACCTTGTACTCCCCGAACAGCTGCCAGACCTAGTTCTGTAGTCGAGCAGCCACTGTTGGATGAACGGCGATGCCGCCTCAGTCACCCAGTCCTCCGTTGCTTTCCTGTTGAGTGTGCTCCTGGCAGGTGCGCTGTCACAACTCAACCTATAGATGCAATCGCGTGACGCCGCTTCTAGGGCACGCTGAAATATCAGGATGTTTCATGAAACAAAATCAATATTATAAATATTGTTATTTAAAAAATAGCTTGCACGCTTTTCGACTTTCACATTTATGACCACAGGTATATTTCTTATTTAACCCTGATAATCGTTTCAGTTATTGGTGTATCCAGCCGTTCTGCCACCCGTCCTGTACCTGAAGCGCTGTAACTGGTACCTTTGTATCACCGGAAGCTCCGGCTGAGTCGGTGATAGCCCCCCGCCCCCGACTCCTTTCGTTCCTGGTTGGTGGCTGTCAGCTCCATTCACGTCGGCCAGAGTTGGATGGACGCGAGAAGTTGGCGAAATGAGCGATTTATCTGGCAGGGTGGCAGGAGGCGTGTGGCCGGTGATAACGGGAGACTGGCTGCCGTGGAACGCGGGGTGGCAGGACTGCCGGCAACCGGGTACATCCGCCGCCGGCGACACTCGGTGTGTGCTGTGCGTCACAGTCAGATGTCCAACGCTCAATGCAGACTTGCTGTTAATATACCACTTCACTGTATTCAGGGGCATAACGGGGGCATAACACTGTATTCAGGGGCCGCCCTATTTCACTCCGCATAACGGGGTTTGTTGTAATTGTTTTCTCAGTGGACGCATGCTCTCGTCGCGCTCTTCTCTCTCTCACGCATTTGGTCCGAATGTTTTATATGGATGGCATACCGAGGTCAGGACCCGCGCTAACAGAGCTTGTTTGCGCAAGTTCTGACCTTACCCACCGATCAACAATTCCTTTTGGTCGGCCAGAGTCAGAGACGAATAGTTGTATGTACGTGCGAGCATACCTGGACACGGTCCGCACCGCTCAGTCGACGTTAGCCTGACCTTGAGTTGCGACGCTGCCACCGGCCGTAGGCCATTCCACAGTCAGGAGCAAATAGCGAACGCCGAAGCGACTCGAACCCGGGCTGCCACTACCGGGATAGGTCAGAAGACCAGCACTCTCCCACTGAGCGACAGGGGGAGCTACCGTTGGATTGGCATGCTCAATATTTCCTGCTTCGTTCTTTCGCAGATGAGGAAGACGAAGAAGAAGAAGAGGAGACTATCCAGGAGGATCGTGAACAGGAGTTCGATTTCAAGGAATTCATCAAAAGGTTTGTGTTTTGGGTTTTGTATGCTGATCCAGCTAGTTGCCGCCGTTGTTTGTCGTGCACGAATCCGGAATCCCATTTATATAGTTAGGTGAAGCAGTATCAGATAACGCCTCAAATTATTACTTACCTGACTTTTTCATAGCAATTGATCGGACATGGTTGTCAATTGTCACGAAACACAATCAACGTCAAATCTCCACTTGATAGTTTCCCATTATTTGTTGTGCTTTGGCAATATTCGAGCACGTTAATATGGAAGTTAATACAGTACCTCACGATACCTACATGTACAATACCGTACATGTTCCCACACGATGCATTATCCATTGACTAGCTCAGGGCGCTGTGCAGGTGCAGTGGATCCCACGGCTCAGTCGGCAGTGTTTTGGTAGGCTGAGTCCTATCTGGTAACCGACTGAGTCCTATCTGGTTACTGACCTTGACATCAGGCTACAAGGGAGGCACGATATCTGACTTTAATATCATGGAGAGAAAACCAACCGGAAAAAAATGTTGAGAGGCTCCATCCCCCCTCACATACACACACACACACACACACACACACACACACACACACACACACACACACACACACACGACACACAACATCACACACACACACATCACCACACACTACACACACACACAATCACGCACACACACACACACACACACACAACACCAACACAGTAAACACACAGAAACGTGGCTGTAGCAACCATACGCATCACGTCAAACGTCCCGAAAACACCATCAGTCACTATCAGCCCTGCGAACAGCCAAGGCCCACTACCTCGAGAATCTACCGCTGTACCACACACCAACCGACTGAGCCATAAAGCCCCGGCCCCACCGCTGCCATACTCAGCTGTAAACGGTTTGCTTCCCTCCGCGGATCGGCGGACTGACCGCCCATGACCGCGACAGACCACGTGACAGCACAGTTACTGATAAGACGGCCCGTGGAGCAGCGCCACGACTCCCGTATCAATGCCTGTGGTGCGGGGAACTCGCCTCGCTGGACTGATAAAATGCAGTGCGTTTCCTGAAAGATCCTGACAGGAAACGCGTTTCCTTATCTTTAATACATTTCATCCAATATGAACTTGAATGACGTCCGTTGCTTGCTAGAAGCCAATTTTGTTGATTGTTATGTAGTTGTTGGCATTTTAAGCACCGTTTTGAATACTGATTCTCACTCATCATCCTCCGGACAAGCTTATTCTCTTTCTTATGGTAGCCTTCTGCTTCATTTCGAAATTCCTTCCTTAGCATCACGCATAGTGCACCACGACCTGCACTTCTTGAGGAACATCCTGCGGGGGAAAGTGGACTCTCGGGTCCTGCTCGAGTCGTTTCCTCTGCACGTGCCGGCCTCGATCGACCCGCACCGTCTCTCTTTCCACTGTGCCTCGTGCACGGGTAAAAACTGTGGACTCTGGAATGTTCTGCCGGCTCTAGATAAATGAAAGCCCCTTTTAGGCAGTGGTTACCATAGACATCTTGTATGACAGTTTTGGAGCTTTTAGAGCTTAGGTGATCGAGGGCGTTTTAACCCTTTAGTCTGTGACTGTAGACTAGGCTGTTTGACTATGTGGTTTGATTATGCTGTTTGATTATGTGCTGCGTGGTGCTTTTGTTTTATCTTATTCGCACAACTTCGCCTGCCAGTTAAAGGGACACTGCCTCTTCCGGATGATATCGCGAAAACAGGCTTAAACAAGGCCTAAGGACCACTTATGATTTGTAATTGCCATTGAAAGCTCTTATCCAAAAAGCGCAAATAACAAAAAACAATCATTAATTTCATTACTTATAGAATCTAAAAACTGTTTACGATTTATACACACCACTACGTACATGGAAGCGTTTGCTCAAGAACTGTAATCACATATAAGGGATATCAACTGACCAACTGCAGCTGACGCTATTGCATTGGATGAGACTGCCGATGCGCTTATACATTGTGGTTCCTGTTAACTGAATCTATCGTATCTGCGCATTTGAGTCGTTGCCATGGAAAACGTGAACAGACTCTTTCCATTGGTATCTCCAGAATCGGATGGACCAATCATAGAAAAACCTCGGTCGGAAAAAACTTTCATTGAATGCTGGGGAAATCAAAATCCCTTCGTAAAAGTAAAAAAAACTTTCGGAGCAATATTTCCTTCATCGTAACCAAATGTTTCTTCATTGACTCATTACTGAGCTTAATCAGGCATAATAAGACATGAAATGTTTTTCTGACATTAACAAATTTGCGGTAGAAATGCTTGAGCAAAAAATCACTAATTTCATAGCTTGCACAAGGCTGCCAATTAAATTGATTTGGTACGTAGTGGTGGCGGATCGACAACCTCATTGCTGGAAGAAAACTGAACTTGAACGGCGATATGCGGCGAGCTGGCGCGAATTAAAAAAAAAAAAAAAAACGGACTTCATGGTGCTTATAGAATTCGGCTGTTCTTTAACATATCAAATTTTACTTTGAGTGGACAGTGTCCCTTTTTAAGCGTAGCTCTGTTGGAGATCATATTACAAAAACTGCTTCAGGTGCTCCTGGCGAAATTTGGTGCGGCTCCTCTCCTCCCTGCTCCGTGCAGTATTATTCGCCGCTCCACGGCCGCTGTGTCCGGGGCCCGGCTCTCTGGTATTACATCCGGCGCTGATACATCACGGCCGGCTGGACCATCGGTCAGTGGCAGCTGGTGCTGTCGACGCTGCTGGTCCGTGGAGGCTCCTCTGGCGCGCACGCCTCAGGTGCCGCCCGGCCCGCCGGGACGGAGCGGCGCTCTGGGATGCGGTGGGACGGAGCGGCGTCCTGTGGTGCGGTGGGACGGAGAGGCCCCCCTGGGGCCCGACGGGATAGAGCGGCGTCCTGTGATGCGGTGGGACGGAGCGGCGTCCTGTGATGCGGTGGGACGGAGCGGCGTCCTGGGGTGCGGTGGAACGGAGCGGCGTCCTGGGTGCGTGGGACGGAGAGGCCCCTGGGGCCCGACAGATAGAGCGGCGTCTGTGATGGCGGTGGGGGACCGGAGAGCGGCGTCCTGTGGTGCGGTGGGACGGAGAGGCCCCTCTGGGCCCGACTAGGGAAATAGAGCGCGTCCTGTGATGCGGTGGACCGGAGCGGCGTCCTGTGAGCGGTGAACGGAGCGGTGGTCCTGGGATGCGGTGGAACGGAGCGTGTCCTGGATCGTGGGAACGTGACGGCCGTCCTGGGGGCGGGGACGGAAGGCGTCCGGGGATGGCGGTGGGACGGAGTGGCGCCCTGGGTGCGGGTGGGACGAGCGGGTCCTGGGGTCGGTGGACGGAGCGCGTCCTGGGGTGCGGTGGGACGAGCGGCGTTCCTGGGTGCGGTGTGGACGGAGCGCGTCCTTGGGGTGCGGTGGGACGAGCGGCGTCCTGGGGTGCGTGGGCAACGGAGCGGCGTCCTGGGGTCGGTGGACGGGAAAGCGGCGTCCTGGGGTGCGGTGGGGACGGAGTCGGCGTCCTGCGGATGCGGTGGACGGAGGGGCGTCCTGGAATGCGTGGAACGGAGCGGTGTCCTGGGATGCGGTGGAACGGAGCGGTGTCCTGGGATGCGGTGTGACGGAGTGGTGTCCTGGGATGCGGTGGAACGGAGCGGCGTCCTGGGATGCGGTGGAACGGAGCGGTGTCCTGGGATGCGGTGGAACGGAGCGGCGTCCTGGGATGCGGTGGGACGGAGCGGGATGGTATGAGGAGGGACGGACGGGGACGGGACAGGGCGGCACTGACCCCATACACTCGCCCTGACGATCGGATATGACCATGGAACGGTACCATGGCAATGCTAGATTAGCTCTTACTAAGTGAAGGGTGTGTGCTATGTACTGCTCCGACTGCTGACCATATGTTGCCTAGTTTTCTATGAAGTTTCCAACCCAAAGGTCTGGAATGAATTGCACTGCTCTCTTCACTGTGAGCGCAGCAGTTGGCTTGAGCTAGTTCAATTGTAATACCATGAACACTTAATTGTATTTGCCCGGCAGTTTGCAAAAGTTTCGTCGGGGATAGTTCCCGCCCTCGCCACTATTTCTTCCGGTCTGACCCCCGCCCTCTCCCTCCTCGCCTGGCCCCCTGCGGCAAACCATGTCAAGCGGATATGCAAAATTAATATGTTTTAACTCACCCCTTTCGATTTTGATAAAACTTTGCGGACGTGTTTACTGTTCAGTGTTCACCCATGCATAAAACCACCCAAATCCCAATTTGTCTAAAATATAACCTCAGGTCACTGAGTTTAGGTCAACCAACATTGACCTTAACAAGGGGCACGCCAACTTGCAATGCAGTATAACTTGGAAAGTTTAAGCCTTAGCACGTTGCAACAAAATTCAAATGAGGTTACAGTATTTGATAGAACAGTATTTTATCCAAACGCTTAACAAACAAAGTCAGTCTCTTAGACCCCATTTCACCTCGTCCGAAATTTATGCATTGCAATGCCCCAAACCGGTGCCCTTCGATTGTCTCCGTGTGTTGATATTTTGTTGCCCTGGATGTTAGCAATATACCATAGCAAAATTTGAGTGGGCTGGTAGTAAGTTGATCAAAATGGCCTTAGAGCGTATCAATGTTTGAGTCCATCAGCACTTGTCTGACCATAATTGCTTACTGTATTGAGCTAGAGAGTTCAAATCTAGGCCACTGTGCTTGCCTCGTCAAGATACGTCGAATGCTATGTCACATGACCTTACATATGTTACTTAATGTTTACTTTTGACCGTATTTGATCTTTGACCTTGCCCCGTAATTTACAAGTTAAATTTATATGTGTTTTCCGATTTCGATCATACTTGGCATTTTTCCTCTTGGTGTTAGCGTTGTATGTACCATACAAAATTAGAGTGGGCTGCCTGTAAGCTTAGGAGAAAATGACCTTTGGAATAAGATGTATCATTATTTGAGGTCACTATAATAGCTGTTTTTCGATCGTAACTTCGTAGTAAATTCAGCTAGATAAATCAAAGGAGCGTTTTTGTGTTTGTCTTGTCCAGCCGCATTCGAAGACATATATCATGCCCCTGCTTTTTTAATATTCAAAAATTGGCCGGTCACCTGGTCGTGAGTACATGAATTGACTTAGCAAGGTCATGCGACGCACCTTACAAAACCTTAAACAATGGTATATCCGAAGGTCATTTTCTTCTGAACTTGCTGGCAGCCGACTCTAATTTGTATATGGTACATGGCTTACACCAAGGGTGATGCGCTCGAAGGTCATTTTAGTAACTTACCATCGGTCCACTCCAATTTTGTTATGGCATATTGCTAACATACAGGGCAACAAAATATCAAAATACGAAGCAAATTGAAAGTCACCAGTTTCGGGGAACTCAAATTACAATATTTCGGGTCAAGTTCAAAGCACGTACAAGTTTTCCAACCTTTTGTCATTAGTATTTGTATTAGAGCCTGTTATATTGTCTAGCATTTGCATTTTGTTGCAACGTCCTAAGACTCAAATTTTCCAAGTTATGATGCTTTGAAAATTGTCGTACACCTTGCTTAGGTCAATGTTTGTTGACATCAGTGACTTGAGGTCAAATCGACAAAACTGGGCGTTGGTGAAAGTTTTGCCCACACGCACCGCACACTCAGGAGTACTAACAAAATCGGAGAGGGTGACCATTTTTGCTGATACGCTTGTCATGATTTGCCCCCCCCCCCGGCCCACCCCTCCCCCGGCCCCCACCTCTCCTTCCCATGGCGGAGCTTTACTGAGTCCGGTGACGAGATAACCGTCTGGCCTGGCCGGGCCATTGTGGGCGCCGCCTGCGGTCGGCGGCGGCCGTATTTGTGTGACAGCTCGCTATGGCCACGGAGCTCATAGCGCCCACCACCGCCCGCCGCCACCGCCGCCACCGCCGCCGCCGGCAGCGCTGCTCCGTCGGTCTGCCGGGCTCTCCGGGCCGGTATTGGGCCGCCGTCCGGAATCCGGAATCTGGACGGGTGTTGGCGCTGGCCGCCGGCCGTCACGCCACCCACATCCAGATGAGGTGGACGGTGTGCGATTGGTTCACTGAGGTCGGCCAAGGATGAGGTCGGTCTTCGGCCTGGAGGGGGGACTGATGAGGCTGCGGTAGTCTCAGACCGGGGCCTGTCTGTGATACAAAGTTCAGACGTGGTTTGCCGATTGGTCTTATGTAACCAAGGGGACAACGTTACAAACGTAGTTTGCTTTGATTGTGGCCCTTAACATGGTATTCGATTTCAAAGCAACATGTGATTAAATGTGAAATATATCCGTACTGTTGCGACTATGTATGACCCATTCTGACATTGATTTATGTGCCTTTTTAGTCCCTACCACTGGTCTCAATCCTATCATAATCGTTTCCAAATAGATTCGATGTGTTGGGAGACGAAACTCGCACCTTTTTGCATTGCCGTGAAAGAGATACAAACCTACGCTGGGGTCGAGATATCAATGGGAATATTGTATTTACAGTATGCTGATATAAACCAACGGAGTTCTTTAAAATGGGATGTTTCGAGAGGGGGCCATGAGGTACTTAGGTAGGTTGCTGCACAACACACAAATTGAAGGATATTTAATTGAATTTTATTTTCTTTATTTAACCAGCCCGGTGTCATACCAAGAACATTGCAAGCTGATGAAAACGCCTGCTACGTAGATTCCTATTGCATTCCTAGCTCGTAAATTGAACACGGGTTTTCCGGCGACGTTCCTTTCTCGCCCTTACCCTCTGGAACTCTGTGGACGAGAGGCGCCCGTGTGTGGTGACGTTAACGCCCCCTGCCCTCTGGACTCTGTGACGGAGAGTCGCCGTGGTGGTACGTCTAACGCCCCTCCTCTAACTCATTGACGGAGTGCGCGTGGTGTGGCGACGCTAACGACCCCTCCCTCGGACTCTGTGACGGGAGTGCGCCGTGGTGTGGCGACGTTAACGCCCCTCCCTGGACTCTGTGACGAGAGGCGCCGTGGTGTGGTGACGTTAACGCCTCTCCTCTGGACCTCTGTGACGGAGGCGCCGTGGTGGTGGTGACGTTAAATGCCCCTCTAATGGAACTCTGTGACGAGAGTGCGCCGTGGTGTGGCGACGTTAACGCCCCTCCCTCTGGACTCTGTGACGAGAGTGCGCCGTGGTGTGGTGATGTTAACGCCCCTCCCTCTGGAACTCTGTGACGGGAGTGCGCCGTGGTGTGGTGATGTTAACGCTGAGGTCGGGCGCCGCTATAACCCTCCTCTATATCGGAGCCAGCCACCTTCGCTGAACCGCCGCCGGCCAGCCGCTGCTGCGAGCAATTCATGCGTCTGTTTTCATTTCGAGGCAATCCGTCCTCGAAATACAATTACGTCCGACAGCATCTCGGTGCGTCTGGGAAGTTGCAGCGGCGTGGCCGCGCTGGGGAGGGGGGGGGTCCCGGCTGCCGCTTGACGAAGCTCCAGAACAGGGTACGTCGGCAGCAGCCCGGTGTAATGCTAATATTAGGGCCTCCTCAAAAGAGCTGCTGTTCCATCATTGCGTCATGAAGACTTACCACACATAACATAAGGAAGGACGGTCTACACTCTACACTTATGTACAGTTCTGTCCGCTGCCATGCGATGCTTCTGGTCTGTGGAAAACGTGTAGATGAAACATCCAGTTATTGGCCTAAGGTGACGTGAAACTTGCAAACGTTGCTGCTTCCATGGCGCCGTAAAGGTGATTTGTTATGTGGTTTTCTGTTCCGGCAGCTGGCCTTTGATTTGGCACTATATTCGTGGGACGAGGAAGTCATTTGCAGGTTGTTCGTTGAACGAGGAAGACACTTCATACTGAGATCGAGTCTGCCACATTCGAGTCTCTTAAAAAATGTGCGTTGTATTGCAATTTAGAGTTCAGGTTAAACCAGCTGATGGTTTTCATGAAGCCCTCCATCGCTCACCCGCACAAAACTTTATGGAAAATATATAATTATCATTGGGGCTTAATTTCGACGCATTTCCGTTGTCGTGGCACGATCGCTTAGCCCGGACCACTCCCAAGCCCGGCTGTATTCCCGTTTAACTTTGATACACTCCAAACCTTACCACTGATTCTGTCGAAATGACCGTGTGCCATCCTAACTCAGTCCCTCCTGCCAGCCTGCAGAGACCCGAGAGACCCGCTGGCCGGCACCCACTGACCGGGGTCAGCGCACCGGTGTGTCTGGCAGAGCTAGCGTCTGCCCCGTATCGGGCTGCTGGTGCGATGAAGTGGCGTCGCATATCACACTGAATAATCCCGGCGCCGTCGTGAGCACGCATTCATCGACCATCGTTTGTCTTGGTCGGATGTCGATTACGTTTGATGGATCGTCTCCGGCCTATTCATTTCCCTCCTGCTCAATGGGAGTTTATGCAGGCCCATATTTTATCCGAAAGTGTTCGGATCGAATGCCGCGGGTCCATCAGGTCCTGCAAATCGTATTTGCTGCGAGATAACGGACGGCTTAGGATGGTAGGACTTGAAAGAAAGTTTAGTGGCATTTACGGTGCATGATTTTCCGGTCTGAGTACGTTGATTGAAGAAATATATTGTAGTATATTGTACTGTATCCGTATGCGTAGTGTATGCTGTCGTGGTGTACTATACTGTATGTGAAGTGTGTGTTGTAGGGTATTGCACTACGGATGTGGGACGCACCGGAAATGGAGCCGGATGATACGCGGGGCTTGCGTAATGTTAAGCGGAGAATACAAGCCGATACCTTGAACTCCGTGTGATTTGATGACTGTGTCGCCGGACATAAGATATATCAGTGGTTGGTGTATGTTTGGTACCTATCTCGAACTATGTGTTTCTATGGGTGGTAGCGGCAGCGCAACCGGAAGTAACTCGGCTACCTTAGCAGATCGATGCAATTAACACTAGCTATTATATTTCAACTATGCGTCAATTGTATCATCTGACTGACTGATGTGCATCAGCGGCTAAAGCGTGTCCGCCTGAACTGGGAACTTGGACATTGTTTAACACCGCGCTTGTGCAACTTCTGTTCGTCGTGCTGTAAATGCCTGGCCAGATGCCAGCTTCCAGCCCCGTACACTGACGCTTCCTGGTTTTCTGGAAATGGACGGACCTAATGAAAACTAACTGTTCAACTCTTCACGTTGCTGGAGCGGTGTGAATTACTGGCTTCAGCGAATGGCCTTGGTACATCTCCAGCGACCCCGCTGTCGCTATCAACGTTATGGTTGCAGGGTGCTCGTACTGCTCTGGCTGAGCTGCGTACCTTACAATTTCGAACGTTTTAGGCGTGGATATCTCGCGGGTGAGTTTATTTGATATTAAGCGTACTATACAGGGACGTAATAGCTAGTTGGTTGGTACAGAGGCTCGCACATTGGTGGACAGTGTTGGAGCACTCGAGACCTCGCCTTTGAGGGCGCAGAGTTTGCGTTGATAAGGTCTAATGGATTGTCGCTTGCTTATTAGTTTTTCACAGGAAAAAAACTTTGCTCTTGACACTGAAATATATATTAGTAGACAAAACGTACGCTGAACGTCGTATAAATGCACATTTCACATGAGCACAAAGGCCACATTCAGTCTCTGGAGAGCTAAAAAATCGTTATCTACGGACATCGGCAATCAAGTTTTACGACGTTTTCTATTACTCTGTTTTGAATTGGGGCGACATGTTCAGAGATTTGTGATTGGCGTGCAACTTGCATATTGCATTTCTATGTCAGCTTTACAAGATATATAGCCTTTATTGGGGCTATTTTTATCAACGGAAATTTGCTCTGGCTCTGTGATTTTTTTGTTATGCAAGGCATTAACGCTTTGTGTTGCTTCCACATAACACATGGATGAAAGGTTCTGTGTTTTTGCTGCACCTAAGTCGCTAAGCTATTTTTATCTTGTATTTTGAGCGTTCGGCTTAACCATGTTCTTCATGAAATATTGAAAATACCTTCAGGAAATCGTGCAAGTCATAATCTGGGTATTAACTAGGAACGTGATGCCCACATCTTGCGTACCTGTATGCTGTCTAGGATGGACCTCTGCTACCTTTGGTTCGGTAATGGAGTTCATTCTCGTCTTCTTCCCGTGTTTTCCGTGTCCACAATCCCGCAGAGAGGCGTCACTTTCTGGCTGTTTGGCTGGCCGCGTGGGAAGTTCCGGGCGGCATATCGGGCGTATTTTTGTCACGCGCAGGTCTGGGGAGAGCGCGCCCGTGAGTGCGGGGCGGGGCCGGCCCCACAGCAGCCTGACCGAGACGTAAATTTACCGCCCGCACCCTAATCCCGCCACCGCCGCGGAGCGGGCTGGGAGAAATCGAACGCGGAGCTGCCGGACCGTGCCTGGAAGACGTGTGGTGGGCGGCCGGGACAGGGGCGGCAGGAGGTGGCTGGAGGTGGCGGCTGGGACGGGACAGGGGCGGCTGGAGGTGGCTGGGACGGCACAGGGGCGGCAGGAGGTGGCGGCTGTGACGGGACAGGGGCGGCAGGAGGTGGCTGGGACGGGACAGGGGCGGCAGGAGGTGGCGGCCTGGACGGGACAGGGCGGCAGGAGTGGCGGCTTGGGACGGACAGGGGCGGCAAGTAGGTGGCGGCTGTGACGGGACAAGGGGAGGCAGCAAGAAGGTGGCGGTTTCTGGCGGGAAGGGGCGGCAGAGGTGGCTGGGACGGGACAGGGGTTGGCAGGAGGTGGCGGCTGGGACGGGACAGGGGCGGCAGGAGGCTGGGACGGGACTGGAGGTGGCGGCTGGGACGGGACAGGAGCGGCAGGAGGTGGCGGCTGGGACGGGACAGGGGCGGCAGGAGGTGGCTGGGACGGGACAGGGGTGGCAGGAGGTGGCGGCTGGGACGGGACAGGGGCGGCTGGAGATGGCTGGGACGGGACAGGGGTGGCAGGAGGTGGCGGCTGGGACGGGACAGGGGGTGGCTGAGACGGGACAGGGACGGCTGGAGGTGGCGGCTGGGACGGGGCCGGGCTCCTCAGGGAGCCACTGGGCCGTCACCAGACCGTTTCAAGGCGCGCCCGCAGTAAGCCCACAGTAAGTAAGCGGCCCGTCCGACCTGACGGGCCGGATGGGCGCGGGGTGTCGAAGGTGTCTTGGCGGCGGTCATGACTGTTGTTTATGTTTCGTGTTTGTTGGAGAGGCGCCTAAATTTAAGTATTTTGCATTTGTGCTAATCCAACCATCACATGTCGCAAATCACGTCCATCATCGAATTAAACGACAAACAAAGTCAGGTCAGGTTTATTCACTGAAGTTGGCGGCTGCTGCGGCTCTCGAGAAAGTTATTAAACGAGCCGGCAGCTATGCGATCTCGTTTATGAGATGAAGCCGCCGACCTCCCGGCCCGAGGCGTCAGCTGCAGATGGTGACAGTTGTCTGCAGTAGGCTCCTCTGAACCGCCGGCGAGTTATTGTCACAGCTCGCTCAGCCAGCGGATTTCTGGTGACATAATGAAGCAGTGACTGTTCTCGACTCTGCATGATTCTGCTGAATGGCGTAACCACTGATTAAAAAACCGTAATGTTGTTTTGACTTAGGCGAGTGTTTTGACGTCTGAGACTGTTTCGTGGGACAGGGGCCTTTCAATCAGCTAAAATGGCGCTTCCGTTATACTGTTAGGTGGCGGAGGCACATTGATCATCTGAGACAAACCTCCGAGACGCTCTGACGTCTGGCACGCCGGTCTCCGATTTCCGGCCGCCGTCGGTACCGTGCCATTACATGATTGTGGCCGTGAGCCCGCTGTCTGGGACCGGCGTGTGGTCGTGAGCCCGCTGTCTGGGACCGGCGCGTGGTCGTGAGCCCACTGTCTGGGACCGGCGTGTGGTCGTGAGCCCGCTGTCTGGGACCGGCGCGTGGCCGTGAGCCCGCTGTCTGGGACCGGCGTGGTGACCGTAAGCCCGCTGTCTGGGACCGGGCCGGTGCTATGCAGTATAGATGACCGGCCGGCGCTGTCTGGCCGGGAAACTTCACATGTATGCGGTGGGTCGAGTTGGCGGTCACGTTGCCAAGTTTGGTGGCCACGTGCTCGGACCTGTAGGGAGCTCCGCCAGCCCGCTCGTGTAATGATTATCTTGTGCTCAGCGGCCACACCAGGAAGCTTTCTAACGACGGGAAATCAATGACCCGGCCTTATTTATCCGGTTTGGTAGAGGCATGAATAATACAGCATCGCTTCTAAACCAGCCCGCGCCGCTTTCATCTTCGGAATGAATATGAAGTGCGCTGGAGGGCGTGGTACTTGCTCTGATGTCTTCTTCTCTCGCTTCACAAGATATTCTGATTGCTGGCTCCCTCTCGCTGGGATGAAAAAGGAATCTTCCTGCAGTTTTTAGCGGGCTGGTGCTGGAGTCTGATGTATTTTATTTCCTGACAATCTTGACGTAGAACAAATTTGTGGACAGCGATTGCGTTTGCTAATGACAAACGTGGAGTTAAAACATGTATTTGTTGCATGCTTTTAAGCTACTACGTGTGAAAAGCATCGTTTCATATTTGTGGCTAACTCTTCAAGATAAATAATGATGACCTTAACTATGACCAAGGCTATCCAATGCAAGCGTGCGTCACTGGGGTATTCAACTTGTGAGTGTTCACTTGTTATAAGAGTTGCCGCTCAGACGTGGTAAGGACAGGTACGGAAAGAAGGTAGACTGACATGGGTAGGTCACGGTAAGTCGAAACTGTCGGAGAAAACCCACAAACGGCTGACAGAGACGGCTGACAGACAAACTTTTGCTTGAAAATGGGCATTGACCCAAATCTTCTACCTCCTGTGTGTTGTTCTTCCTGTCGATTTATTTGTGCACGGCTGTGCAGCCTGTCTTCCTCATTGTCCAGTTCCACATGCCGTTGACCGCTGTCTGCCTGTGTGCCGTCAGATTCCTGTCGCCGAAGGTTCTGGAGCCGTACTGCAGTCTACTGCGCCACTTCGACACCAACACGCCGGCGGCCAACCACTGCGTGCTGAAGATGCTGCACAGGGTCGCCTGGAACCACAAGATGCCGGCCATGCTGTTCCAGGTGAGGTCCAGAGGCCAGGGAGACGCGTCAGACATAGTAGGACAGGACAGGTAGTACAGGACAGGACAGGAAAGAAGGTTGACTGACAAGGGTAGGTCACGGACAGGCAAGTCGAACCATCATACGCATTAGATACACACAGGACGGTGGATACACACACGACAAGTCTGGGGCGAATCAAACGATCAAGCTGTCTGAGAAGACCCACAGACGGCTCACAGAAGCGGCCTGAGCGGGGCGCTCGTCTGTGTATCCACTGCCATCATCGCCTGGCCGCCATTGACGGGGATTATGTTCCGCGTCCCGCTATCATTAGTGTAATCCGCGCCCATCAGCGCCCGTGCGCGTCCCATCAGTGATATTCAGGCGATATCGGCCGGCGTCCAATACTGGACTGGCGGTGTGTGTTCGGACAGTGTTATCAGGGCCGGTGGACGACGGAGAGGAACGCGCTGACGGTGCCGCTAGTGACGTCAGACTGGGGTGCGTGACGCTCAGGGGTGGGTATGTCTCACTTGGGACGTCAGACCTGGCTTGAAGATGACACCACTGAACGTGCCGGCACATAGTGTTGCTGAGATGGCTGCTGACCGGACAAAGAGACCGCACTGACACGCGCTCGTCAGCCGGGGACGACGTGTCATGGAACACTGACGTTCAGTCGGCCCACCACCGCGAAATTGTTCCCTCCTGAAGCGTCCATTAGACGGAAGTTTTCCCCGTGATGGACAGCCCGGTCGAGAACGGATTCGAACTTTCATTTGACAAACAGTGGTCTGTCCGTCAAATGTGTGCCGCCGACCGGGAAATCTGCGAATTTTCCGCCGCATTGTGCCGGAAATTGGAAATTGAAAGACGGATGGCTGAGTTGGGCACCTCGCCATCAGCCGTAACTGTCATTTTGTAGCCAATCAATGGACGCTACAGCTGCAATTTTTCAGCGGGTTTTGCATGTGTGCTGTCCTGCTGACTTCAATCGAGAAGTAGATTGTGTTTGGGGAGGGGTATGTTGCGTCTGTGTGATGGACTAACTTCATGCGCTATTTTATTTTCGCCTGTGCTTATTCATGTTTATGTTGATAAGTTGATAAACTGACACATTGGCTCAATTTATCCATGACCTGCTTTTAAGCAAAAAACGTTGTTTTCACCGCAAAGCGCTAAAAACTTTTTTATCCTTAGAAGTATCAATGGATAAAATGAGCCAATGCGACCAATATATTCAATTTAAAGCTCTCTGTAGTGCAGTTTGAATGTATTAATGGTCGTTTCTTAATTCGCCATCAAACATACGCTAGAAAAGAAAGAGGCCGGACCATTGTGTGTACCATAGCAACAGACTGCGGAGGTATCAAATGGTATATTTTAGGCTGAATTATCCACTCTATAGCTATTTTAAGGCGGAATTTTCCACTCCGTACCCTGTCTTCAAGGCAGTCCTAGGACCCTGCTATGCCCGCCTGTCTTCTGTCCTCTGTCCTCTGTCATTTGCCCTCTGCCCTATTATCTCTGTATCCTTCTAACCATCTATCCTTATATCCCTGAATCCCTATATCCATACGTCCCTGTGCTCTCTGTTCTCTGTTCTTTTGTCCCCTACCCCTCGGCCCTCTACCCTCGACCTCTGTACCTCTCTACCATTGACCCCTCTACGCTGTGTCCCTCGACCCCTCTACCCTGAGCTCCTCTGCCCTCAGTCCTCTGCCTCACAGTCCCAGGCCGGTCCGCCCGTCTGCTCGGCCTGTAATGAAGCCGCTGGTGTTATTGCAGGTCAGCCTATTCAGAACTTTCCAGCGGCTGATGGACGACCCACGCCATTACAGGAACCCGGCCTTCAAGGTGAGAGCGCTGCCCGGATGACCGGGGAGAGGGGGGGCTTCCCGGCCGACCCAGCGTACTAATTAGGTCGGGGCCGCGCGGTCGCCGGGTTCAGGAGCAGGGGGTCGCCGGGTTCAGGAGTAGGTGGTTGCTGGGTTCAGGAGCAAGGGGTTGCGGGGTTCAGGAGCAGGGTCCCGGTTTTCTGGTAGTTGGGAGTAAAGCTTAATGTCGCTGAAGGTTCTGGAGCGTAAGGAAAGCCTATACAAAGTGCGGAATTAGCTTATCTGTGATTTTGGCTTTACAACCTGTAAATGCTGTAACCTGTAAAAAATGTAAATGTAAATAAAAGTGCTGTAAGTGCTGTCTGCCCCTGTAGCTTAGCGGGAGAGCGCTGGTCTTCTGACCTATCCCGGTAGTGGCAGCCCGGGTTCGAGTCGCTTCGGCGCTCGCTATTTGCTCCTGACTGGATGACCTGCGGCCGGTGGCAGTGGTCGCACTCAAGGCCAGGTGAGTCCAGTGCAGCGGGCGGACCGTGTCCAGGTATGTCGGGCACGTAAAACTTTCCTCTCTAAATTCTGCCTGCCAACAGGAATTGCGCGATCGGGTGGTGAGTTCACGACCTGCGCAACAAGCACTGCTTAGCGCGGGTCCTGACCTCGGAAATCCATCCATGCAAAACATTGGGACTAAATTTATTTAAAAATGTGTCGGTTCAGAAAGAACAGGACCTTCTACAGCGATGCTTATACAACGCGGCTAGTTCCGGCGTGCATGACGGGGGTGATTTCAGGCTGGTTTATCTGGCCAGTTCCCAGGGATGTCAGTCCCGGGGGCTGTGGTGAATGTGATGTGATTGTAAAAGTTGGCCGATACCGTCCCGACGTTACGCTCCGTCGGGAATCGCCGCCGCCGCCGCCGCCGCCGCAGCTGTTTGTCCCAAACTCGAATTGAAACAAACTGACGATCAAAGTTGTGGATCGTTTGTCGGTGGCATCTGGTTCGTGCTCGTACTGTTACCGTTCGGAGGGAGGAGTTGGTCAGGATGTGTGGTATCTGGGAGTGTCGAGTGATAGTGTGGACGGACGTAGGGCACTCATCGGGTGCATTGGTGTCTTGCGTTTCAACTAGTCATAACAGGACTACGGTATAACTAGTCATAACAACTAGTCATACGGAAGGCGTGATACGATGTCGAGGCCCGTCTCTCAGGGGTGTAATGCGCCTTGCCTGTATGCAAATTATGAGGATTAGTGGAGCCGAGTTGACATACCAGCTGTGTGACTGAAGGAATACAATGGGGAATAGGTGACGTGCTCGATCGACACTGCATTTTACTGGATTTACAAGTCACATGAAGCACCGGTTCTAAGAGCAGACTTTAGGCGGAGGACATCGTAAATACGACTCCGACGATGAGGCCTGCAAGGAACTTCTCAGTCCTCATAGTCATGGCAGTGCATTTCGGTTTTAAATGTTCCTAAATTTCTCGGGGACATTGTGTGAACGAGGTACTTCCAAACTGCTGAATTAAGTTGGATGTGCTCCGACCAAATTTACTCCTGTTACGTAACTTTCAATGACATTGTCCCAAGTTCTATAATCTGTCAACTTTTCGACACATCAAAGACGCCAGTTGCAGATGACTTTAGGAAATTAAACTCATTATGCATGCTCGACGGACCCTTTTTGAACAGTTCGAACAGTTGAACAGCTTGAACCACGAGCTAGCTCTACTAATAACTCCACCGACTTCGTACTGTATGTGCCCACGTTCGGTCGGAACCTGCTGTTGTCTGACCACGTTCGGTCGGAACCCGCTGTTGTCTGACCACGTTCGGTCGGGACCCGTTGTTGTCTGACCACAGAGGCCGAGAATTGGTCAGTGTTGGCGGATATCGGCCGAGTCATATGATTCGCTGACTTCTGGTCAGCCAGGTGTTGCCGTGTCGATGACAGATGGCACCGGCAGCCGTGCTGTGCGTACTGTGCACTGTGCTGTGCACTGTGCTGTGCACTGTGCTTGTGGCACTGTGCTGTGCACTGGTGCTGTGCACTGTGCTGTACCTGTGCTGTGCAAAATGTTGGCCTGTGCACTGTTGCTGTACACTGTGCTGTGTGCTTGTGGCACTGTGCGTGGCACTGTGCTGTGCACTGTTTTTGGCTTTTGGGTGGGGGGGGCCAAAATGTGCTGTGCACTGTGCTGTGCACTGGTGCGTGACTGTGCTGTGCACTGTGCTGTGCACTGGTGCTTTGCACTGTGCTGTGCACGTGCTGTGCACTGTGCTGTTGTGCTGTGCACTTGCTGTGGCACTGTTGCTGTGCATGTGCTGTGCACTGTACTGGCACATGTGATGTACAATGTGCTGTGCCAATTGTGCTGTGACTGTGCTGTACTGTGCACTGTGGCACTTTGCTGTGCACTGTGCTGTGCACTGTGCTGTGCACTGTGCGTGCACTGTCTGTGGGCATGTACTGTTTGCCTGTACTGTGGCAACTGTGCTGTTTGCACTGTTGCTGTGCACTGTCTGTGCACTGTGCTGTGCACTGTGCTGTGCACTGTGCTGTGCACGTGCTGTGCACTGTGCTGTGCACTGTGCTGTGCACTGTGCTGTGTGCTGTGCACTGTGCTGTGCACTGTGCTGTGCTGTGAACTGTACACTGTGCACTGTGCACTGTGCACTGTGCGCCTGTGCACTGTGCGCTGTGCACTGTGCTGTCCTCTACTGTGCTCTACTGTGCTCTACTGTGCTCTACTGTGCTCTACTGTGCTCTACTGTGCTCTACTGTGCTCTGCTGTGCTGCTGTATTTGTGCTGCTGTGTTTGTACAGGCTGCCTAACGACTCACATTGAGCACTCAATGTCGAGATACTTCTTGACGATCAGCCCCCCTCTTCGGCATTTTTTCGCAAGATGGATGGTGTTCCAGTACGGTAATTGGATCAAAATATCCGGCTACCATTCTAGGACTAAGTCAATGTTTTGAGTGTGACTCTCCCCCTCCCCCCCCCCAGGACATAGTCCAATTGGCCAAGTACGTCCTGTCCAATTCTTTCCAGATCCCGCACCAACAAGAAAATATTCATGGAGCTGCTGTTCTGGAAGACGCCACGCGAAGCTTACGAAGTTGAGCATGGCTACGACACCTATCAAGACACGTAAGTCTGCTATAAATTGGGGGGAAACTTGGGAAACAAAGCACTACCTCTCTCCGTCCAACGAGGCTCCCATCTGCGCAGTTTTCGGTGTTGGACGCTACGCCGAGCGTTGCCGCGGACCCCGGCTGTCTATCCGGCCCGAAAATCCTGAGGCGATTATTTTCGTGGGGCGCCGCGTGGCGCGATTGGATTTGGCCGACGGAAATCGGCGTTGGTCGTGATTGGAATAAGGTCGGCCCGAGCGGACCAGGGCGCGTAGCACTGGGCCAAGGACGGGGTCAGCCGGCTGGCTAGGTGGCCGCAGACGCACCTTTTCGGTACCGCTCGAGTCACAGAGGAACCGTGGCGCAACATCAGTGTTGGTCTCATCGACGGCTATGCCTCTTGTCTGGTTTTTAGGTTTCCTGAAACCGAAACCCATCACATGTCAATCGATCAACCGATGCGCACGCCGCTTGCGTGTGTATGTGTGTCAGCGGATGATGTTATTTTGCGGCCGGACCAGCACCTCTTAGCTGGCCGGAAGAGCCTCTGACGGGTCTGCTCCGGGCCACTCGGCCACCAGTATTGACTCCTCACACACTGACAGACACACACACAAACACCGGCGGCCAATATAGACTCTCCTGTCCTCTGCCCGCTCTCCCGCTCTCTCCACTCATTCCGTCTTCTTTATCGCTCTCCCCGCGTCCTTTTCTGTCTGAATTCTGGCTGTGGCTTACATGTGTCTACTGTCCAGTGTGTATGTGTCTGTCTGTCTGTCTGTGTGTGTCCGTGTGGTCTGACCAGCGTCCCTTGAATCCGCGTGCAGTTCTAAATGAGCACTTTTGTAGATTAGGCTCAGCCTTCTTCTCGGAATCATCAGATGGCTGTGTGGGGATGACTTGCGGCGCGAAAGCAGGGCAAAAGTCCAATATGTTCTCATTTGCATGCATTACATCATATATTCATCCACACTCATTTGCATTATTGTGTGATGGGATGTGGTTATCAGCAAACAAATCTGCGTTCTGTTCTACTTTGATCTCGGTACGGGAAATGAAAATGATCCGACTTGTTAGATTACTCTCTTCATTAGATTACACAGGATCTCGTCTGTCACCTAGGGGGAAATTATACGAGCCACTCGATGGCATTATCTATGGCTTTATTCAGGATGTGTATATTGTGATGTACCCGTGTACCCTGAATACTCGTGTCACATGTATGTGATGCTGTTGATGCTGTTCAGGGCGAAGGCGAACAAGGTTGCCTGGTCAGAGGAGGAAGAGATGGAGCTGCAGCGCGTCTATGAGGAGCTCAAGGACGCCGAGTCTGACCCGGGTAAGCGCTCCGTCTCAGGAGGGGACTCCATTGGCAACACACACTCTGACTCTGACTGGCCAGCGGTTACAGGACGTCATCCGGTACAGAAATGGACATTAAATGGAGTGTCTCACGTTTTATTCCAGCTACCTTTAGCTAGCACATTTGTGATAGTATTCGCATGTGTGAGTTTTGACCGTATTTTTGGCCGGCACATGTGACTTGTAAGGAGCGTTAGAGCCAACTGTTTATACGATGTTGAACTTTTAGCGGTTCGGTATCCTTTGCTGCGGAACGGTACAGACAGAGAGACGGGCTGTGACCTGGTCTGTTGATGTCCGCAGCGCGTGACCTGGTGGACCGTATTCTGGAGACGCTGATCTGCCGGGACCGCAGTCGGCGCCAGGTGATCAAGAAGCTGAAGCTGATGGGTGTAGTGACAGACGCCAGGCAGCTGGCCGGTGGCCGGCGGCGCAATGCCAACATGCCGTCTCCCGAGTGGAACGAACAGGAGGTGGCCAACCTCACGGAGCTCTGGGAGAGGTTCAAAGGCAGCGCGGGTGAGTTGGGCGGCACCCGGTGCCGGGAGTTAGGTTGACCAGCTGAACCTGCTGCGGGTCCGGTGGTACAGCTGAAGCTGCTGCGGGTCCGGTGGTACAGCTGAATCTGCTGTGGGTCCGGGTGGAACAGCGGGAGTTGGTGGTACTCTGGTGTCAGGTGGACTGACGAACAGTGACACGACCTTTGTTAAGTTATCTGGTCATAACAGCTGTACTCAACAGACTGGATGAGGTGCACAACATACCACTGGTAATTTTACCACTGCACGTTTCTTTCTCAATGATCGAGTGTTGTGAACGAGGCCAGTCATAAGCCGGCTGTTGCTCAGCTGTTAACGGGTCCTATCCCTATGCCTCAGAACCTGGTTGGTCGACTCTTATACCGTGCCGCAGATCATTGCGCCTCGGTGTCGTGTAGTGTGCTCTGCTGACGTGTCTACCATGTGCTCCAGCACCGGTGAACCTGATCTGGGACCACCTGGACGGTGCGGCGGCCCAAGAACCGCATCAAGGAGAAGCTGAAGGAGCTGGGACTGATGCGATCGCGCCGGAAGCGCCGCGATGACGGCCACGGCAACCCTGACGGTACGAACTGCAAGCGAGGCGAGCGGGGGCTCTGCCTGGTGTAAGGAGTGCTGCCAAAATGGGTCGTTGGTCGCCCGTGCTGGTTGCGATTTGTGCTGTCCGGAGGCCCTTTCACGGACTGCGGTTGACTGCGTTCGGCGGTCAGCAGTGGTCGGGAGCTGGGGGCCCCTCAGACCGATAGACGACAAGAGGGCCCCCCTCAGAAGACAGAGGGCCCCCTCAGACAGATTCCGGAGGGCCCCCTCAGGCAGACGGAGGGCCCCTCAGAACCGACAAAGAGGCCCTCAGATCGAGCAGAGGACCTCCCAGACCGACAGAGGGCCCCTCGGCCGATATATTTCCCCCTTCATGCGACCGGAGGGCCCTCCAGACCGATAGACCGACAGAGGGCCCCCCCAGACAGACAGAGGGCCCCCTCTAGACCAGAACGGAGGGACTCCTCAGACAGACGGAGGGCCCTTCAGACGACGAGGGCCCCCTCAGTAGACCAGAGGGCCCCCTCAGCGACAGACGAGGGCCCCCTCAGACAGACAGCCGGGCCCCCTCAGAAGCCGACAAAGAGGCCCTCAGATCGACAGAGGACCTCCCATAAAGAAAAAAAACAACCCACAAACCGACCGCCAGAGGCCCCCTCATGCCGACGGAGGGCACCCTCAGACCGAGAGGGTCCGTACAGACCGAGAGAGCTCCCTCAGGTCGACCTAAGGCCCCTCAGACCGACAGCTAGGGCCTCCTCAGGCCTACAGAAGGTTTATTATGCAGACAGAGGGTCCCATCAGGTTGACAGAGGGGAACCTCAGACCGATAGATGGCCCTCTAAGACCAACAGAGGGTCCCTTCAGATCGACAAAGGGCCCTCGTAGACCAACAGAGGGCCCTTCAGACCAACAAAGGGCTTCTCAGACCAAAAGAGGGACCCTCAGACCGATAGAGGGCCCTCAGACAAACATAGGGCCTCCTCAGGCCAACTGAGGGCCCCCGTTATGCCGACCGAGGGCCCCTCCCTTTGACCGAGAGGGTCCCTAAGACCCGAGAGGGCTCCCTCAGACCGAGAGAGGATCCCTCAGGCATATAAAAGGTGTATTATGCCGACAGAGGGCCCCATCAGGTTAACAGAGGGCCCCTCAGACCGATAGATGGCCCCCTAAGACCTGCAGAAGTGCCCCCTCTGACCGACAGAGGGCCCCTTAGACCTACTGAATAGCCCATCTAGCCATCCAAGGGCCCCTTAAACAAAAGAAAAGGTGGGCCAATCAGCCCAAGGGGGTTACCCGCGGGTGTCCAGGGTACGCTCTTGGATACGACCTTGGCTCCGCCAGCGGGACGCGGACGGAGCCAAGGGTCACGGTCAGATCAGATCACAGTGTGAAATATCAGGTCAAGGTCAGGTCAGAAGTCACAGTGACGCTGTGTGACGTCACTGGGTGTCTCTCCGCCAGCGGCACGCGAGCGGTGAGACACCCAGTGATGTCGCACAGTGGTCGGTGCAGAATGTAAACAAATCGCCTGGTGAGTGGTGAGTGGTGACGCTTCCTTTTTATATAGGGCCCAAGGCCGTACCAGGGAGGTAGAACCGTCCGGCGATTTTAGCGGCGTCCGTTGTATGGTTATTATTTGTTTATTTAATGACAATGAGCAACAGACATTCACCCAATTACAGCTCAAGTCAAGTAATTAAAACATGCGACGACACGACAGCAGTGCAAACACACACACACGCACACAGTTGTTGGCAAATATGTAACACAAATATAATATCTAAAATTAGAACAAAAGTTCATGAAACAGTAAAGATGCATAAGGTAATATATATTTATATATATATATATATTATATTAATATATATATATATATTAATATATATATATAATATATATATATATTTGAACAATATTTCACAGATGCACGTTGTGATGCTAAAAAGACTTAAACACGCTTGTAAAGTAAGACATGCGATCGGTAATTAGACAAAACCACACAAATGAAAAAAAAAAGTAATAAAACTCGCAAGCTCGGTACCTTTCTCGCACACTACGCGCACTCACGCACGCAAACAAACCTAAACTCACATCAACAACAGTGTTGTGCATCTCCACTGTCAAACTTTTAACATACGACTTCACCTGCCATTCTTAAAAGCCCTAAGGTATCATTGAAAGGGTTCGCGATGCAGGGCAGGCAGACAGGAATAGGTTGGTGTTGCGAGACGCCCGCGCAAAGACGGCGCGTTTAACAGTTTCTACTCTACCGAATGGGACGTGCATGATTCGTGTGCGATACTGCGCGGGTATGCCGTGCTGATATTTGGCAAAGAGAAGCTTTGAAGAAGAAAATATTATTTGATCCATCCCGAGAAGGTTTTATATAGGGGAGAGTGCCCACCAGCGAACATGGTGCCCTCAGTGAACAGGTGCCTCTCCCGCCTATATTAGTAATGCGATAATTACATCGACGTCGGTGGTAGTAGCTGACACCAAGCGATGATGTTTAAAGTTGTGAACAGCAATGGCTGCTCTCATTTGATTCTGTCAGAATACGAACAGTTAAATGTTGTGTTTGCCGTTTGATTTTTGATTAGCGTATTTTGCTTTCCAGAAACGTTACATTTTTATATTTAGTGAAATTCACTTTAGTGACACCTTTTGCGATGTCCATTGAATGATGTAGATATTGCTAAAAAGCAACTTATGATACTTAGGCACAGAAAGCTAACTTCCAATATACCAATGCATATAGATTATGTGTTCATTAGAGTCGATCCTAGTGTGATAAGAACCAGNACCCGTTGTTGTCTGACCACAGAGGCCGAGAATTGGTCAGTGTTGGCGGATATCGGCCGAGTCATATGATTCGCTGACTTCTGGTCAGCCAGGTGTTGCCGTGTCGATGACAGATGGCACCGGCAGCCGTGCTGTGCTGATACTGGCCGGGCTGCCACTGATGCTGATAGCACTGTGACGTGCCTGTGCTGTCGCACTATGCTGTGCATGTGCTTTACCACTGTGCTGCTGCATTTGCTGTGTGACACTGTGCTGACACTAGTGCTGTAGTGCGTGCCACGTAGCTGATAGCACTGTGCTGTTCACTGTGCTGTAGCAATTGCTGTGCACTGCTTGGCACATAGTCGTGCCACTGTGCTGTGCAACTGTCTGTCTGGCACTGTGCTATCACTTGTCTGTGCACGTGACTGTGCACTGTGCTAGATTACTGTCGCATGTGCTGTCACTGCCTGTGCACTGTGCATGTGCACCGGTACTGTGCATGTGATGCTACATGTCTGTGCCAAGCTGTGCACTGTGCTTACTTGCACTTCACTTTGCTGAGCTCATTACGTTGCAACTGTGTGCTGACACTTTGCTGCACGTTGCTGTGCACTGTACTGTCACACTGTATGTGCAGCATGTGCTAGTGCACTGTATGTGCACTGGCTGTGACTTGCGTTATGCACCTGTCTGTCACTGTGCTGTGCACTGTGCTGTGCACTGTGCTGTTGCACTTGTCGTGCTGTTACTCTCACTGTGCCACTCGTTGCTGTTACTGTGCACTGTGCTGCTGCACTTGCTTGTCGTTCTGTACATAGTGTCTACACTGTGCTAATGAACTGTCTTGACTGTTACACTGTGCGTTGTGACCCTGTGCCTTCGCCTGTGCACTAGTGCGCTGATGGCTGGCTGTCATCTAACTGTACTTACTGTCTCTACCTTCTTTCTCAACTTGCTTGCAGTGCGCTGTATTGTCTTGCTAGTGTTTGTACAGGCTGCCTAACGACTCACATTGAGCACTCAATGTCGAGATACTTCTTGACGATCAGCCCCCCTCTTCGCTTTTTTCGCAAGAATGGATGGTGTTCCAGTACGTAATTGGTATCAAAAATTATCCGGTACATTTCCAGGACTAAGTCCAATGTTAGTTGGTGTGGACTTCCCCCCCCCCCCCCCAGGAAATAGTCCAATTGGCAAGTACACGTGACCTGTACCAAGTTTCTTCAGTCGCCGCCACCAACAAGAAAATTATTCGGAGTGCTGTTCTGGAAGACGCCACGCGAAGCTTACGAAGTTGAGCATGGCTACGACACCTATCAAGACACGTAAGTCTGCTATAAATTGGGGGGAAACTTGGGAAACAAAGCACTACCTCTCTCCGTCCAACGAGGCTCCCATCTGCGCAGTTTTCGGTGTTGGACGCTACGCCGAGCGTTGCCGCGGACCCCGGCTGTCTATCCGGCCCGAAAATCCTGAGGCGATTATTTTCGTGGGGCGCCGCGTGGCGCGATTGGATTTGGCCGACGGAAATCGGCGTTGGTCGTGATTGGAATAAGGTCGGCCCGAGCGGACCAGGGCGCGTAGCACTGGGCCAAGGACGGGGTCAGCCGGCTGGCTAGGTGGCCGCAGACGCACCTTTTCGGTACCGCTCGAGTCACAGAGGAACCGTGGCGCAACATCAGTGTTGGTCTCATCGACGGCTATGCCTCTTGTCTGGTTTTTAGGTTTCCTGAAACCGAAACCCATCACATGTCAATCGATCAACCGATGCGCACGCCGCTTGCGTGTGTATGTGTGTCAGCGGATGATGTTATTTTGCGGCCGGACCAGCACCTCTTAGCTGGCCGGAAGAGCCTCTGACGGGTCTGCTCCGGGCCACTCGGCCACCAGTATTGACTCCTCACACACTGACAGACACATACAACATAGGAAGTATACTCTGTCCTCTGCCGCTCTCGCTCTCTCCCTCATTCCGTCTTCTTCTATCGCTCTTCCGGTCTTTTCTGTTGAATTTGGCTGTGGTTATGTGTCCTACTGTCAGTGTGTTGTGGTGTCTGTTCTGTCTGATGTGTGTCCAGATAGAGATACACGTCCTTTTGAATCGCGTGCAGTTCTAATGAGCACTTGATAGATTAGGCTCAGCCTTCTTCTCGGAATCATCAGATGGCTGTGTGGGGATGACTTGCGGCGCGAAGCAGGGCAAAAGTCCAATATGTTCTCATTTGCATGCATTACATCATATATTCATCCACACTCATTTGCATTATTGTGTGATGGGATGTGGTTATCAGCAAACAAATCTGCGTTCTGTTCTACTTTGATCTCGGTACGGGAAATGAAAATGATCCGACTTGTTAGATTACTCTCTTCATTAGATTACACAGGATCTCGTCTGTCACCTAGGTGTGAAATTATACGAGCCATCGGATGGATTATTATGGTTTATCAGCCTGTGTATAGTTGATGAAACACCGTGTCTGAATACCCGTGTTCGATGTATGTAATGAGTTGGATGCTGTAGTACCCGTGTTCCTGAATACCGTGCACATGTATGCGATGCTGTGGCTGTTAGTAGGCGCAGGACGAACAGGTTTGCCTGTCAGAGGAGGAAGAGTGGAGTGAGCGCGTCTATGAGAGCTCAGACCGGAGTTCTTGGACCGGGTAAGCGCTCCGTCTCAGGAGGGGACTCCATTGGCAACACACACTCTGACTCTGACTGGCCAGCGGTTACAGGACGTCATCCGGTACAGAAATGGACATTAAATGGAGTGTCTCACGTTTTATTCCAGCTACCTTTAGCTAGCACATTTGTGATAGTATTCGCATGTGTGAGTTTTGACCGTATTTTTGGCCGGCACATGTGACTTGTAAGGAGCGTTAGAGCCAACTGTTTATACGATGTTGAACTTTTAGCGGTTCGGTATCCTTTGCTGCGGAACGGTACAGACAGAGAGACGGGCTGTGACCTGGTCTGTTGATGTCCGCAGCGCGTGACCTGGTGGACCGTATTCTGGAGACGCTGATCTGCCGGGACCGCAGTCGGCGCCAGGTGATCAAGAAGCTGAAGCTGATGGGTGTAGTGACAGACGCCAGGCAGCTGGCCGGTGGCCGGCGGCGCAATGCCAACATGCCGTCTCCCGAGTGGAACGAACAGGAGGTGGCCAACCTCACGGAGCTCTGGGAGAGGTTCAAAGGCAGCGCGGGTGAGTTGGGCGGCACCCGGTGCCGGGAGTTAGGTTGACCAGCTGAACCTGCTGCGGGTCCGGTGGTACAGCTGAAGCTGCTGCGGGTCCGGTGGTACAGCTGAATCTGCTGTGGGTCCGGTGGAACAGCGGGAGTGGTGGTACTCTGGTGTCAGGTGGACTGACGAACAGTGACACGACCTTTGTAAGTTATCTGGTCATAACAGCTGTACTCAACAGACTGGATGAGGTGCACAACATACCACTGGTAATTTTACCACTGCACGTTTCTTTCTCAATGATCGAGTGTTGTGAACGAGGCCAGTCATAAGCCGGCTGTACTCAGCTGTTAACGGGTCCTATCCCTATGCCTCAGAACTGGTTGGTCGACTCTTATACCGTGTCGCAGATCGTTGCGCCTCGGTGTCGTGTAGTGTGCTCTGCTGACGTGTCTACCATGTGCTCCAGCACCGGTGAACCTGATCTGGGACCACCTGACGGTGCGGCGGCCCAAGAACCGCATCAAGGAGAAGCTGAAGGAGCTGGGACTGATGCGATCGCGCCGGAAGCGCCGCGATGACGGCCACGGCAACCCTGACGGTACGAACTGGTTTAAGATCACCCATTTTATGTTCATTGGTGATATGCGAAGTGCTACCCCGACTAATGGGTCGTTGGTCGCCCGTGCTGGTTGCGATTTGTGCTGTCCGGAGGCCTGTAATCCTGGTCACCTATTAATGGGTGGCGGTTAGAAAGAGAAAAAATGTGTGACGATCTATGTGTTTCTGTCAACAGCCGGGAGCGCCCCTGGCCAGCGGACGAACGACAGTGACGTGGTGGACTCGTCCTCCTCCTCTGATGAGGCCGGCGGCTCGGGTGACAGACCGGCCCGCCGACCGGCCACCTCAGCAGCCCCGCACCGCCGCCGCCGCGGCGGTGGTGGTCAGACCCAGCGGCGTCCAGCTGTACGTCACGTGTCGCCAGGACAGCTGGCCGCCGCCGTCCGCGACTACAAGGAGTCAGGTGAGGCCGGGACGGGGTACTCTGGTGACGAGGCTGGAGACACGCCGGCGCGCCGGCCGGGCGACAGTGGCGGGGACAATCCGGCGATCGATAGTGGAGACTGGGGACCTCATGGTGACCAGAGTGTCATCTATAAACGTCTGCGCGACCATACCGAGCTCAAATGTATCATCATACTGAGTGTCACATCGTTTTCATTTAAACTGCCTCGCGTTTTTGTTTGTAAATGTTCTGTCCCGGACGTATGTCATCAGTGGACATGATATTGAGGAGAGGTGCTTCCTGGCTGAAGGAGTTGTGACAATGTTCCTGTTCTCCGCGGTGAGGAGACGGCAGGAGAGGGTGCTCTCTGGCTGCAGGAGTGCTGACTATGTCTCTTCTCAGCCGGTGAGGAGACGGACGGTGCCTTCTTGGCCTGCGGGAGTCGCTGATAATGATTTGACTGGATTCAGCGGTGGAGGAAGACGGCAGGAGAGTGCTCTCTGGGCCTGCAGGAGTTGCTAAACTATGTTCCTGTCTCCGCGTGGGGAGGCAAGAAGATGGTGTCTTCCTGGTGCTCAGGAGTGGCTGACTATGTTCCTGTTCCAGCGGTGAGGGAGGACGGCAGGAAGAAGGTGCTCTCCTGGCTGCAGGAGTCGCTGACAATAGATCTCCTGTCTCCAGCGGTGGGAGACGCAGGAGCGGTGCTCTCATGGCTGCAGGAGTCTGTGACTATGTCTCCTGTTCAGCGGAGAGAGAACGGCAGGAGAGGTAGCTCTCTGGCTGCAGGAGTCGTGAACAATGTTACTGGATCAGCGGTGAGGAGACGGCAGGAGAGGTGCTTCTGGCGCAGGAGATTCTGACAATGTCTCTGTCTCCGCGTGAGGAGACGGAGGAGAGGTGTTCCTCCTGGCTGCAGGAGTCGCTGACAATGTCTCCTGTCTCCCGCCGGTGAGGAGACGGCAGGAGAGGTGCTCTCCTGGCTGCAGGAGTTTCTGACAATGTCTTCTGTCTCCAGCCGGTGAGGAGACGGCAGGAGAGGTGCTTTCCTGGCTGCATGAGTCGCTGACTATGTCTCCTGTCTCCAGCTGGTGAGGAGACGGCAGGAGAGGTGCTCTCCTGGCTGCAGGAGTCGCTACAGGAGCTGGAGGAGCTGAGGAGGGAGGACCCTGATGAGCCAGTGCCTCTGGTGCCTCTCTCGGATGCCAGCGCCGCTGCCCTCGAGTCGGAGCAAGGACAGAAACTCGTCTCTCTACTTGGAGCTCAGAAACCGGCAGAAGGGGTACGCTCGTTTACCGACGCCCTTGATTGGGGTGTGGCCTTACTTTGTGAAATCTGCTTACATTTGTAGATGCCCTTCTTTCTGCTGTTGTATATTTGTTTTAAAATAAGCTGTGTTGCGATCATCAAGCAACCGTCTGACACGGGTTATAACCAGTTTTGACCGGCTATAAGGAAAACAATCTGGGGAAAAGGTGAGAAAAGCCGACTCTGCCTCTGCCCGCGGCCCTGGTTGATCTGACCGCTGCTCTGTAGGCTGATACTCGTCTGACCCCCGTGTTGTGTTCCCCCTCTGGAGATGTTCTGGCGGTGGCCCCCTGAGGTCGGTATCCGTCTGACCGCTGCTCTGTAGGCTGATACTCGTCTGACCCCCGTGTTGTGTTCCCCCTCAGGAGATGTTCTGGCGGTGGCCCCCTGAGGTCCGTATCCGTCTGACCCCCGTTTGATGTTCCCCCTCAGGAGATGTTCTGGTGGTGGCCCCCTGAGGTCGGTATCGTGTGACCGCTGCCTCTATAGTGATACTCGTCTACCCCCGTGTTGTGCTCCCCCTCGGAGATGTTCTGGCGGTGGCTCCCTGAGGTCGGTATCCGTCTGACCGCCGTGTTGTGTTCCCCCTCAGGAGATGTTCTGGTGGTGGCCCCCTGAGGTCGGTATCCGTCTGACCGCTGCTCTATAGGCTGATACTCGTCTGACCCCCGTGTTGTGTTCCCCCTCAGGAGATGTTCTGGCGGTGGCCCCCTGAGGATCGGTACCGACACCCTGCTGAGGAACTCGGCTCTTCTGACCGACTGCCTGGCCGGTAACGCGCCGCCGCCCGACGGTAGGTCTGAGGGCGGGGAGGGACAAACATGGAATGAAACGTGAAAAATTATGCCCGGGAATTGAAAAAGTGTATATGCGCTATGCACTATGCTGCCATTGTTGTGGCAGATGCGCGTTGGCTGACAGACTACCAGTAAAACCGTCGTGTTGAAATGAACTCAAGCATGCCATTTCGGACCAACACGGCTGTGGGTTCAGTGGGCTGCGTCGGAGTCCCCGGGGTCGGTATGTGAGTGGGTTCAGTTCGCTGTGTCAGAGCCCCTCCCCGTCCCGGTCTTTCTGTGAGTGGACGGCTGGACCTGACTGCGCGTCTGTATCCGGTCCGCTGTCCGTGCCACTCGCTCCCGGTAAAAGCCCGCCGCTGTTCCTCTGAAAAGGAACCGATCTATCTGGGGTGCCGGGGGCGATTCACTGGGCTGCCGTGATGGGGAAAATATTCAGCCCGCCACCCGATATCGGAGCACAAACACACCTTTCCCTGAGCCCGCATACAAAGCGTGCCTACGGCACTAGAGCTTTCCATTGATGCAACACAGGTCTTTCCGTTGTTCACGTCACTCAGCATCAAAGCATGCGTTCGTTCCGTCGGAATGGTGAATGCTGGCTGCCCTGAGAAACCGCTATAGGTTGAAATATGGTGCAATGAAGCCGAACAATACGTATCGATAACAAATAAATAACAAAAAATCGCAATTGCGGCCGGTTTAGCAACAGGCATTTTCGGAATAAACGTATCTTAAATCGGGTCTACATAATTCCGTTTATGTTCAAATCGGGCGTACTGGCCTTAGTGATGCACTCGTTTGATCAGCCTCTGCCCGTGACCGGTGAGTAGTGTTGACCTGGCCTTGACCTAGTGGGCGCTATTCACCTGACCTTGACTTGATGACCCGTCCTCTCCGTCAGACTCGGCTGGCTCGGGGAAGGAGAACGTGGACCCGGAGGACGATGCTGCCGGCCCCAGCAGCCGTCCGGACCTGGCCTCGGAGTCCTCTGGGGAAGAGGAGCCGCCGAGGACTGCCCCTACTAAGAGGAGCCGGCTGGTGTCCTCAGATGAGGAGAGCGGGGACGAACCGAGCTCGGCTGCCGCGCGGTGAGTCCTCACCCAGACTGTGTCAAGTTATATGTATTTTATGCATTAACCTTCGCCCGGGTAGAGGGGTGGATGCCCACCCCCTCGGTTTTCCCAAATAACTCAAGTCGTTTTGCAACCGATCGTGATGAAACTCTCAGTACCCTACTTTTGAACAATTTGACACATACTCTGAAAATTTTAACTTTCAACTTTCATGACCCGTGACCTATGACCTGTTTCTCAAGGTCATGTCAGGCGAAACTGGCGTCCCGTATATCGTCCTGTACATGTGCAGTATCCGAGTGTGTTTGACATCAGGAGTAAATGCAAAGGTGTTTCTAGGTGACAGGTTGTGTCTTCTGGTGCGATTGTGACCTCGGACTGACCTTTTCTGAGCGTCCACCGAGGTCACTGACCTCAGATTACCTTTTGAATTTGGCAATTAGGTCATTGTCACGCTTATTTAAATTTGGCGTAATTTAAGATACTAAGTCATTCCTACCATTTTGGCTCGGATCAGATTCAATTATATATTATCATATATATATATTATATATATATATATATATATATATATGCGTTTGTGCTTCCGCAGTCGACTGAGCGTTATTCGGCCTGCGGTAGACATGTGGCCTTGTTCAGCCTAACATCCCCCGCCGCTCTCCCTGCCTCCCAATGCTAGTCCAGCTGGCGGGCCAGTTCTCAGATGTCAGCACCACTTACTGCGTGACTGGACTGAAAACGGCGCCTTCCTCTAACTCCACTGCTGTTTGTACGATGATGCCTGTTATTTGTGCTAACAACGCTCGTTCGCGAGTTACAATTTTGTCCAATGCCGATGAATCGCCACTTCTTTTATTAAAGTTGCAACATTTCGTCATTTTTGGTACGAACGAGCGGTGTATATCCAACAGTTCTAGTCGCACGCTACCAAAGTTCAATATCCTGCTTTTATCAGTCGCTTTTGTATTCTGTCCCGGGTGGGTTTTGGAATCTTCGTGCGTGTTAACTAACTAGAGCAGACATAAATGAGCCGATGAATAATACATGGGTTCTCCCGTTCGCAGATCACAGGAAGCTTCGTCTGGCCGGGGATCTCCCTCCGTCAGTGGGTCCAGCTCACGCCGCCGCAGGGTCGCTTCAGACTCTGAAGAAGAGGAGACATCTCGGACCGCTGCGGGCAAAACTCCATCCACCCAGCGTAGCCGGGTCTCTCGTGTGGCTTCAGACTCTGAAGACGAGACTCCATCTCAGGCCACATCTGCATCGGGCAAGACTCCGTCTAAGGCTACACCAGGCAGGACTCCATCCACTCAGCGTAGCCGGGTCTCTCGTGTAGCTTCAGACTCTGAAGATGAGACTCCATCTCAGGCCACATCTGCATCGGGCAAGACTCCGTCTAAGACTACACCAGGCAGGACTCCATCCACCCAGCGAAGCCGGGTCTCTCGTGTAGCTTCAGACTCTGAAGATGAGACTTCATCTCAGGCCACATCGGCATCGGGCAAGACTCCGTCTAAGACTACACCAGGCAGAACTCCATCCACCCAGCGTAGCCGGGTGCCTCGTGTTGGCGTCAGACTTGAAGATTGAGACTCCATCTTCAGGCCACATCTGCATCAGGCAAGACTCCAGCTAAGTCTACTTACCAGGCAGGACTCCATCACCCAGCGCAGCCGGGTCTCTCCGTGGGGCTTCAGACTCTGAAGGATGATACTCACCATTCAGGCCACTCTGGCATCAGCAAGACTCCAAGCTAGGCTACACCAGCAGGACTCCAGTCCAACCCAGCGTTAGCCGGTATCCTCTCGTTGTAGCGCAGACTCTGTAAGACGAGCCAGAAGCCGCCGGTCGTCGCAGCGCTGAAGCTGAGAGACGCTAGCAGAAGAGAATGCTGCCTCGGACGAGGAAGCTCTGACCTGGGTCTCGCCGACCGGCTGAACGGTTCGCACAAGAAGGTCGCCGTGATCGTCATGACAGTCATAACTGAACTGGGGCGACGATTGGCTCTTCCTGAGGGTCTGGTGTGCTCAGAGGGCTGGCTGGCGTTGGCTCCGAGGGCTGGTGGCTGCTCCGAGGCTGGCTGGCTGCTCCGAGGACGGCTGGCTGTCGAGGCAGGGCTGGGCCTGCTCCGAGGGCTGGCTGGCTGTCCTAGAGACAGGCTGGCTGCTCCGAGGCGACTGGCTTCTCACGCTGGACTGGGGGGGGGGTATAGTCTCCCTGACGGTCCGGGTCGCCGCAGTCTGCTGCCGAACGGGAAATCTGTGGTGAGATTTTCCTGGGTGGTGACGGGTGATCGGAAGCAGCCTGTGCCGGATTCGGCGGGTTTGGGCTGGCAACCTGGGCGCCGCGGTCCGCGGTCGTGTGGAAAGCTGAACGGCACTGTGCCGTGGTCCAAGTGCTGATCGTGTCAGTGGCCTTATCAGATCCGTTAGAGATGCCCGGGCTATTTTAGCCACATGTAATGAGTTATTGTTTTCTACGCCGAGTTTGAATTTGCCTTGAAATATACCGGAGAACATGTGACATTATCTTGCTTGCGGCTGCCGCCACCGACCACAGACCATGCCGGTCAGGATCAAACATGGGGCGCAGCGGAGACCCGAACCCGTCTCGTCTGCGTCGGCTGGTCACACTGACCCGACGGCTGAACAATAGAGCTACAGATGGGAGACAGCGGTGTTCGCTGCTTAGCCACACCACCATTCAGACGACGCCAACCGGCCTGCACGCGTCCACAGCTGCACAACTGACTCACAAACAACACTCCTACCAGTCGCCCAGCTCGCTGAGAGCTGTGTTAATCCATCACCTGTCCTGCCCCACGCTGCTGCTGTCCCGCCACCGTGGCCGCCGCCGGCCGCTCCGGCTGGACTGGACGGCAGTGCCGGCCTCAGACAGGTTTATGGGAGGCGCCGGCCCGAGCCCAGCGCCGGCCGCGTCACAGAGCCGTGTTTTCGGTCCGGGTCACCGGCAGTGGCAGAAATAGAGGCGGCCGGAGTTGTGCCGGCTGGCTGGGGCGGGGTGCCGTTAGTGCCGGCAGCTCGCCGCGGTCTGCTTATGGTGGGTGTTGGCGATAGCCTGCAGGGCATGGCGTACGGGGCACGGCTCGGATAGCTCGGATAGTTAGTTCAATCAAAATATTAAATCCAAAAAGTAAAAAAAGTTAAGTTTACACCATATATTGTATACGGGTGTTGCACATCGTTACGAATAACACAAAATAACACAAAATAGTACGAGCCTTCTGTGTAGGTAAAACTGAGGCGGTGACGGAGTATGGTAGCCCGTAGCAGTCACGTTCAGAACAACCAGGTTAACAGCTAAACGCGCAAACATCCGGCATAAGACAAGTAACAACACAACACAATATCCGTTTTAATATGTAAAGGCATCCGACTAGAATATGAATTATCACGTATGTATCCCCTAACACATCCGATCACAGATACGACATATTGTGTGACACCACAGATAATACATAGTGTGCGACACAGCTTCCTCACACACGCACACAAAAACGCCGCCATCACACGCATGGACAGTAAGCAGTGCTACCGTGCCGGCGGCACAGAACAACGCGCAATGACTAGCCGGTCATCACAGGTATATGACATTCAGCAGCCACAATACCGCCAGGACACAGGGGGCCAGCCGCTCCCCCGTAATGGCTGCTGGGGTACGGCTACTGATTGTCAGCGACACAAACGTCAGCCATCCTCTCAAAACAGCCGGCATGAGTCCTGATGATCAGTCCGGGCTGCCTCACTGACTGGACTGACAAACTGGACTGAGAGCGGCGCCATGATAATCGAGATCAACTGCAGTGCAATCAAGGTGAAACCTCGCCACAAAGACAGCGGGAGGAATGTAGTCGCTGAACCGCACGACGCGCTCCTTTCAACAGACGCTGGACCGCGGCACAGGTGGTGCCAGGGACGCGACGACAGCGGCCTCCCGCGGGGTAGAGGGAACATCACGGTAGCCGATAGGGGACGCGACGGCGGCAACAATAAAGGCGGCAGCTCCTCCGACAGCAGCAGACGATCAGTGCGAACGCTCTCCCTCAGCGCTTCTCGCGACAGAGACGGCACAATATGCGGTTAAGTCGCCGCTAGAGGCCACAGTAGTAGTGACTGAGCCGCCCGAGTCGGTGGCGCCGTCTTGGCACCAGCAGCCCACATATGCGTGATGAGGTGTCGGCCAACGACACGTTGCCCGCGGCCTATCACGTCTATTGCGATCAGCACGAGTTTGACTTCCCAGCTGTGCCGCTCTGACTTCAGCATAACGACCTTCTCACCTGGAGAGGAGCACCGGAGTCTCAGGAGCCCAGGGGCCACGGCTTCAGGAGTCCAGTGGTGGTCGGATTCCGGGCTTCGAGAGTCCAGTGGCAGTTCTGGGGGCCTCTAGGCACCAATCTAATGGTCCAATGGTCGGCTGTTGGAGGCCTCAATAGTCCAGTGGCTGATCTTCAGGGTCTCAGGGGTCCAGCAGCCGGTATTCGGAACATCATGAGTCCAGCGGCCGGCTGCTGGCCTTAGTGGGCCACATCGCCGCCGGCCGCCGGCTCCCGTGACCTGGCCTGGCTCAGATATGAGCACAGGCCGGCTCGCAGCGCCTTGTAACGCTTCAGGGACTGGTGCTCCAACACTGGCGGCAGAGTACAGCGCCGGCCGCCCAACGGTCAGTACAGGACGAACGGCCAACGAACGTCGACATGAGGTCAGGAGTATGTGTGTGTAATTGTTTTTTTTTGGGGGGGCGCTAAAGCACATTGAGGCTATCAAGCGCCATACGCGAGCAATGCGACTCCCTCTACCACTGGCGCATTTACTGGGACTTTGTCACAGTCATAGTCATACAAAGTTAATAATCGGTAAATCGCGTTGTAGCATTGATAACATTGAAATGGCAGAGCTGGTCAAATGGACGGCAATGCCAGTAACTGGCGGAGTGTGATCATGAAGGGCGGCCACTTAACGGCGTCACAGCTTCGAAGTGACGAGTCAGCGCCTGCCAGAGCCGAACCTACCTTTGAGAACGTTACCGCTGTCCGCTATGGTCCTGCCTTGAGTTTTCCAGATCCGGTGGAACTCACACAGGAGACAGACATAGTATTCGTTTAGGACGTCTATCACAGCCAGTCGCAGATTACACTCCCTGAAAGCCATGAACATTTCCATTATGCACATACAGCATGCCGGTGCAATTACATCGATAGAAAACAGTCTTCTGCTTCAGTTGCTTCGTTACTGTTTCCATCATTCGGCCACCATGAAAAGCTTCTGAACTGGCACTGCAGAAACATAACAATACGCGGCTACACCGATTCCCGTTCAGGTCTGTAACGCGTCCCCGTCTCCCGTCCCTGGTCCCCGTCTCCCGTCCCGTCCCGTCCCGCCTGGGGCCCTACCTGTTGAGCACGCCGTGCCGGAGGGCGTTGAGCGCCATCCGTGTGATGTTGATGGCCAGCACCATCAGTGGGAAGTTCTGCCGCGGGTCCTGAGACAGCCGGTACAGGTCGGCAGCCAGCCGACTGTACTGCGGTGACGTCACCAGAAACAGGGCGTTCACCGGGCTGAGGGTGGTGTAGCAGGTCAGTCGCAGGGTCACTGCCCTGGGGGGAGACAACAGGTCACGGGTCACTGAGCTGAGGGTGATGTAGCAGGTCAGTCGCAAGGTCACTGCCCTGGGGGAGACCAACGGGTCACTGAGGCGCTGAGGGTGGTGACAGCAGGTCAGTGAGCTGAGGGTGAGGTAGCTGGTCAAGTGACGGGTTGCTACTCTGAAGGGAGACAGGTCAGGACAGGAGACAACTTAAACTGCACTTAAACTGCAACTGCACTGGGCATGACAGTCCAGCAGTGTCATCGCCAGGTCTGAGGAGAGCATCGGATTCTTACCTGGAATCCGATGCTCTCCACCGGTGGCAGTTATAACGGGCAGGACCAGCCGTTCCATAAGAGGTCAGATATGTCAGGACGTGACGGACTGTGATCCTCACCTGGAATCCGATGCTCTCCCAGTGGTGTCCGTAGCGGGCGCAGTCCAGCCGAGTGGACGTCAGCTTCTTGTAGATGGTGGTCAGCATCTGGATCTGGCGCAGCTCGTCGTTCTCCAGCTGACCTGGCCGCGCCGGATAACGTTCAGATGAGCTGGAGGTAGCTGATGTGTCTACCTTGCAAGTGACATGGCACACAACATTTGGACATCGTTTGTGTGCGAGTTATAAAACATCGAATGGCTCAGAACGTGATCGTCTGATCATTGCATGCGAAAAGTCAGCAGCCAGTTCATTCAAACGATAAATAGCATGCAGTTTAGTTTCCCTTTGATCGATGTAACTGTCTATATGACGCAGACCTCAGCAGTGACAACTTTGGCTTCAGTGCTCGCCTTCACAATCACGGGTTAAGGGTAGGACGTGTAAAAGTTGAGGGTAAGGAGAAGAATTTGGGGTTTAGCTACCTTCAACTTTTACCCGTATTCACAACGCAATTAAAACTCCGAGGTAAGAGTAGATATTACCTCGAGTTAGGGGTAGATGGTATTGTGAATACGGGTTAACCCTTACCCCGAGTATTTACCCTTAGGTAAGGATATAATTATATTGTGAATACGATCCCCCTCGCTCTCCCTCACAGGCTGACACTCCACCGCACAACACCGCAGCAACATGTGCCGAAGAGGCCGGTGTCGCACACGCTCATGTGACTCACTCTGAGCGATGGCGAATATCCTGTCTCTCTCGGGCACCAGCCGTTTGTCTAGGTGGGGCGGCCCCAGCAGTCTACAGAACAACAGTCTGCAGCCCAGCTTCCGCTCCCATGGTCGGTGGATTGCTGGCCTTGAAACAGCGAGCCTAACAGTCAGACCTCAGGCCTTATAGTCAGCCTGAGCCTTATAGTTCAGGCCTGAGCCTGATAGTCATGCCTGAGGCCTTACAGTCAATCTGAGCCCTTACAGTCAGCCTAACATTACAGTCAGCCTGAGCTTAGCAGTCAGGCCTAGCCTTGCAGTCAGCCTGAGCCTTATAGTCAGCCCTGAGCCTTACAGTCAGGTCTGAGATACAGTCAGCTAAGCCTTTACAGTCAGCCGAGCCTTATAGTCAGCCTGAGCCTTACAGTCAGCCTGAGCCTTATAGTCAGCCTGAGCCTTATAGTCAGCCTGAGCATTGCAGTCAGCCTGAGCCTTACAGTCAGCCTAAGCCTTACAGTCAGCCTGAGCCTTATAGTCAGGCTGAGCCTTATAGTCAGCCTGAGCCTTACAGTCAGCCTGAGCCTTACAGTCAGCCTGAGCCTTATAGTCAGTCTGAGCCTTACAGTCAGCCTGAGCCTTACAGTCAGTCTGAGCCTTATAGTCAGCCTGAGCCTTACAGTCAGCCTGAGCCTTACAGTCAGCCTGAGCCTTATAATCAGCCTGAGCCTTATAGTCAGCCTGAGCCTTACAGTCAGCCTGAGCCTTATAATCAGCCTGAGCCTTATAATCAGCCTGAACCTTATAGTCAGTCTGAGCCTTATAGTCAGCCTGAGCCTTATAGTCAGCCTGAGCCTTACAGTCAATCTGAGCCCTTACCAGTCAGCCTAAGCATTACAGTCAGCTCTGAGCCTGTATAGTCAGACTGGGCCTTCAGTCAACCCCTGAGCCTACAGTCAACCTAAGCCTTACAGTCAAGGCCTGAGCCTTTATTAGTCAGGCTGATGCCTTATAGTCAGCCTGAGCCTTATAGTCAGCCATGAAGCCTTATAGTCAGCCTGACCATTATAGTCAGCCTGAGCCTTACAGTCAGCCTGAAGCCTTACAGTCAGCCTAAGCCTTACAGTCAGCCCTGAGCCTTGATTTATAGTCAGAGCAGAAGCCTTTATAGTCAGCCTGAGCCTTTATAGTCAGCCTGAGCCTTACAGTCAGCCTGAGCCTTACCAGTCAGCCTAAGCCTTACAGTCAAGCCTGAGCCATTACAGTCAATCTGAGCCTTACATCCAGTCAGCCCTGAGCCTTATAATCAGCCCTGAGCATTGCAGTCAGGCCTGAGCCTTACAGTTCAGCCTAAGCCTTACAAGTCAGCCTTGAGCCTTATAGTCAGGCGCCTGTACCATTATATCAGCCGAGCCTGTATATCAGCCTGAGCCTTATAGTCAGGCTAGCCTTTATAGTTCAGCCTGAGCCTTTACAGTCAGCCTGAGCTTTATAGTCACCTGAGCCTTACAGTCGCCTAGCCTACCAGTCAGCCTGACCATTTATAGTCAGCCTGGACCTAAGTCAGCCTGAGCCTTTTAAGTCAGGCTGAGCCTTATAGTTCAGGCTGAGCCTTATAGTCAGCCTGAAGCCTTACAGTCAGCCTGCAGCCTTATAATCAGCCTGAGCCCTTATAGTCAGGGCTTGAGCCTTATAGTTCAGGCTGAGCCCTTATAGTCACCTGAGCCTTACAGTCAGCCTGAGCCTTATAGTCAGCCTGACCATGAGCCTTACAGTTCACCTGAGCCTTACAGTCAGCCTGATCATTATGAGTCAGCCTGAGCCTATATCAGGCCTGAAGCCTTATAGGTCAGGCTGCAGCCTTATATGTCATGCTGAGCCTATATAGTCAGCCTGAGGCCTTACAGTCAGCCTGAGCCTTATAGGTCAGGACTGAGCGCTCTTATAGTTCAGGCTGAGCCTTATAGCAGCCTGAGGCCTTACAGTCAGCCTGAGCCTTTATAGTCAGCCGACCAATTATAGTCTTCAGCCTGAGCCTTATAGTAAGCCTGAGCTCTTATAGTCAGGCTGAGCCTTACAGTCAGCCTCAGCCTAACAGTCAGCCTGAGCCTTATAGTCAGCCTGAGCCTTATAGTCAGCCTAAGCCTTACAGTCAGCCTGAGCCTTATAGTCAGCCTGAGTCTTACAGTCAGCCTCAGGCTTATAGTCAGGTGGGGTGGCCCCAGTGCCAAGAGAACAGCAGACGACAGTCCGGGATTCCACTCCAGTGCCGGCTGGATGTTGGCCTGAAGCACGAGCCTTACAGTCGGCCCGCGTGTATCAGCCTGCGAACTCTGACTGTGGCGCTACAGTATCCAAGTGTGTTACGTACGTATCGTGCAAGTGGCTTAATGTGAGCCAAATGTCACCAAAATTGAACAGAATACTAGCGTCCTGATTCCAGTCAGGGGTAATATATCTGCTGAAGACCAACGAGATACTAGTGACAGATACTCTTGCTCTTCACTTACAACGGAATAACATACCTTTTCTTGAAAACGCAACCAAGTGTGTGCAGTGTGCACCTTCCAAACGTTCATGTAACGGTTTCTGGCCCACAAATACAAGAAACAAGACGAAATGACGAGCCAAGAGCTGTAGGGCAACTCTGAGTCAGAGCACAACCCGAACCTCACCATGTGACTTCCAGCACACCCGATCCTCACCATGTGTGCGGAGAGGTCTTTCTCCTTGAAGTAGGCCCACACGTCTGTGAACTCTATGCAGGCCGTGGCTGGGTGCTGCTGTTGGTCGGCATCAGCTGGCGGCTGCTGGCCGGCTGGGACACAGTGGACGTCTGGCACGGCGTCCCACTCATCTGCAGCCGCCGCGTACTGCTGTCTTTGAAGGCTGTGATTAGATGCGGGACAATCCAGCTGTTTGCTCGTGCTCGAGCGACCTAGCTGGCGCTGGGACACAGTGGACTGTCTGGCACGGCGTCGTCCCACTCATCTGCAGCCGCGCGTACTTCCTGTCTGAGGTGGGCGCGACATATCAGCTGTTCAGACACACCAGCTGGCGGCTGCTGCCGGCTGGGAACAAGTGACGTCTGGCACGGCGTCCCACTCATCTGCAGCCGCCGCGTACTGCTGTCTGAGGGGGGCGGGACATATCAGCTGTTCAGGACACATCAGCTGGCGGCTGCTGGCCGGCTGGGACACAGTGGACGTCTGGCACGGCGTCTCACTCATCTGCAGCCGCCGCGTACTGCTGTCTGAGGGGGGCGGGACATATCAGCTGTTCAGGACACACCAGCTGGCGGCTGCTGGCCGGCTGGGACACAGTGGACGTCTGGCACGGCGTCCCACTCATCTGCAGCCGCCGCGTACGTGCTGTCTGAGGGGGCGGACATATCAGCCTGTTCAGGACACACTCAGCTGGCGGCTTGCTGGCCTGCTCGGACATTAGTGGACGTTGGCCACCGGGCGTACCACTATCTGCAGCCGCCGCGTAACTGCATGCTTGAGGGGCGGGACATATCAGGCTGTTCAGGACAACCAGCTGGCGGCTGGACATAGTGGACGTTCTGGCACGGCCGCCCACTCATCTGCCAGCCGCCGCGTACTGCTTGTCTGAGGGGGTGCGCGGAAACAATCCACTGTCAGGACCACACCAGCTGGCGGCTGGGACACAGTGGACGTACTGGGCCACGGCCGTCCCACTTCATCTGCAGCCGCGCGTACTGCTGTCTGAGGCGTGGGTCGGAACATATCAGCGTTCAGGGACACACCGAGCGGGCTGCTGGCGGCTGGGACACAGTGGACGTCTGGCACGGCGTCCCACTCATCTGCAGCCGCCGCGTATGCTGTCTGGAGGGGGCGGGACATATCAGCTGTTCAGGACAACACCAGCTGGCGGCTGGACATAGTGACCGTCTGGCCACGGCGTGCCCACTCATCTGCAGCCGGCCGCGTACTGCTGTCTGAGGGGGCGAACATATCAGCTGCTTCAGGACACACCAAGCTGCGGCGGGACATAGTTGGGATCGTCTGGCACGGCGTCCCACTCATCTGCAGCCGCCGCGTACTGCTGTCTGAGGGGGGCGGGACATATCAGCTGTTCATGACGAGTCACGCATCAGCACCAGCAGGGGAGGAACAACAGCAGCAGCAGAAACAACAGGGACAACAACAACAGGACATATTGCGCTGCGTGGGAGAGGCAGCAGTAGCATCGTTACCGGAATGACCAGGAGGCACGATATTGTTATATTCTGCATCTCCTGAGCTAAGTAAGCATAACATTATTGTAGAATACCTTTTCTGAGCTGATTTCCGATACTTTCTTTCGGATTTTAGTTTGAATTTTAGCTTGAATTTTGCATTTTAATTTATAATTTCGCCACAACTTTCGAGTATGATTTTGTTTTGGACCCTCGAACGTTTTCCGTTATTTTGATTGAACTTGATTTTAGTTTATAGTGACGACCGGATGTTCCAAGTCCTTAAACCTTAAAACAAAAGTCTACGAAAAAATTTCGAGGGTCCAAAATAAGAAATATCAAACTTGAAAGTTATGGGAAATTTAAGGTAAAATTCAAAGTTCAAGCTCAAATTCGAACTAAAATCGGAAAAGACTACACTTCTCCGTTTAAAGGGATACCCGACAGAAAAACCCAGTGGTTACTGGTTAGAGCACCACACTTAAAGACTTGACAGGTGCACGAATTTTGGGTACGATTTCTACGCCGACCGGGTATTTATATAAAATTAAAATAAGTTATATGCGAAATTCAGGTTCAAAGTAATCATTCAAAAGGTTTGAAAAGTGGAAGTCTCAATTCAAAAGTTTCCGAACCAAAGCACTTCATAAATTTTCCAAGAAAAAAGGTGATTGGAAGCATCCAATTTGAAACTAAAACTGTGAGTGAAATTAATTTATATTCAAAAACTCTAGAATTGAACATTAGAAAGTCCGCTAGTACAGCTTGGAACATCCGGCCGCCACTACACCTTTGAGCATCCGACTGCCACTACACCTTGAAACATCGGGCACCTTGGAATATCCAGTCAACGCAACGATGGGACCATCGGGCCGCCACAACACTTTGGAACACCCGGCTGCGCTACACTTGGAACATTTCCGGTCGCCCACAACTAAAACAAAAGTCTTTCTGAACCAAAGTCTACGGAAAAGTTTGATAAGAGTCAGCCAAAATTAAGCAACTACATCAAATTGGGAAGAGGTTGCGGAAATTGTCAAGAAGAAATAAAGAGTTCGAGGCCCACTCGAACTTCAGAGGGGGATCCTAAGCATTCTTAGACCTAAGAGCATCGCGTCGCAGGAACTGCTAAAAAAGATACCGGAAAAGTACACTAGCCCACTCATCGGCTTTTCTAAAAAAAAGCAACCCTTCTTGGCCGTTCAGAGGCGCCCTTGAGAGAGGACGGATTAGGGCATTTTGTCAGGGCTTGATTAGCCCCAGTGTAACGAGGTCAGCGGCCAGACTTTTTGGACTTTATATAGTCAAATAAGGCCCTTTCGCCTCAAGAGGACACCTCTTGTCAGAGGTTGGGCTACGTGCCTCCTTGTCTTGAAGATCCCTCCTGCCGACCTTTGTTGGCAGGACATTCGATTCGCCACGCGCGATCGGTATTTCAATTAAGTCAGCAATATGCAAAATTTGGGTAAAAAAACACATTAAACCTTTACATGCAAAAATATGCCTCTACAAATAAAGAGCTCGCCCTCTTCAAGCCGGTATGGGCCCTCTGGAGGCCAGAGTGGAGCCTCTGCCCCCTGGAACCCCAAGTCGGCCCTCTGGAGGTCAGAGTCGGTCCTCTTACTACTCTGCCCCCCTGGCCAGAGGGCAGAGTAGGTTATATGTAGGTCAGAATGGGCTCTCTGAAGGCGATGTTGGGCCACCTGTAGTTAAAAATGTGTCTTGTGAGTGCTGATATGGGCTCTTTTGAGGTTGAATTGAACCTCCAAATACCAGAAGTAGTCTATTGACGAATAAGGTTAAACGTTGGTGTATTAACTCATTGCATCATAAACATGATTACTGATAGGAATTCATGGGGCTTTAATTTTACCTGTGTTTCATGCAAAAACAGAGTGAAAACTGGTTTGGAGATTTACTGAGTAAAAACAGAGTTAAAATTGGTTAGGGGCATATTTGGGGCTGAAGGAATGACCTATGGCCCCCCCCGCCCCTGCATCTGGATCCACCACTGGTGAGCATGATTAGGGTTCAGCCATTGCTAATTATCACCATCAGGTGCCACTGATTGTCATTATTGTCATGGGTGCAATGCAACATGCAAAGGGTCAAAGCAGATTTTAAATAAATACTTTTTAATCAGCTCATCATCTTGTGTTTCAGCTGTACTTTTATTGACCCCTTCTTCAGTGTCCTCCATGATAAAGGTCCTGAGAAGAGAGAAAAAAAAACAATGTCAGTCACTGACATCTGATTTCACTGACCAACAGTGAAATATCTGTACATAACTAGTAGAAGCTAGCAGTAACATAACATGATATGCTTCAACTTTGAAAGCACCTAACACAGTAATCACATGTTCAGAAACAGAATCTACCCAGTTAGAGAGAATTGTATATCTGGATAATTATCATTCTTCAAAGAGTTCAGCATCTTCTAGGAAAATATGTAATGGCTTTCTTGTGAGTGCTGATCTCCCCATATTTATTTCAAATTAAGTGTGAAAACAAAACATATTTAGAACACAACATTCACAGAAACTCAAGTTACAATTGGAGGAAATGGTCACCAGTGAAAGCGCAGCAGCAGTAAGCTGATATAAAGGAATTATTCATTTTCAAGCAGCCCTGCTCTGGATGCTTTGTGATCAACTAAATATACAGTTTGTAACATGAAACTACAGAAGGAAGTAATTTTAGCAGGGAGAGATCACTATTAACTGAGCCTCTCTGGTCATTGGGTAACTCCGGACATGTCCTAATGCCAGAATTGTAATGTGAATGGCAATGAAGATTGAAATTTCAACATGCTTTAAATTGTTAATAGCCATAGTATGAATATGCTAGTTAGTGTTTGAACGCTTCAGGAGTTAAAGCTGTATTTGGTCCACCCTACCACTTTTTATTAAACCAATAGCAAGTCAGTGAGAGAAAAGTAAGGCAAGGAATGAATAAGCTCCATATGAGTGAATCAAAGTCATAATTTCACAGGGAAAAGGCTAAGGTGGGAAAATGGACTGTTGACTTTTCAACAAACTGGTTATTGATTTGACTCTGATTGAATCAATTGGAATTGTTCAATCAAAATCCCTTGAACCAAAGAAGAACTGATTCGCCATGATATTTTTTTATTCACAAATCATTATGGAATTAAACCAGCATAGAAAAATGCTGATTGAATCATACTGTCCAATGTAATTTCAATGGTGAGTCAAATGTGATTTTATAAAAATATGATTCTTTGAATCAGAAATAATAATTTATCAAAATGGTTATCCATGAATCAAACAATGACTGAGCCATTCATATTCCAAAATTAATCGTGATTGAATCCTTCCAAAAGGTTGAATAAGTGCCCAGTCTGCTTTTCAAAACCATAATCCACCAATTCAAATGACTTAAGTGACTCAAAACATTGTGATTTTAACTGATCAATGTGATACACATGAACTCGCCCTCAATATATACCTGCAGCAGGTATTTCACATTTAAAAAGCGAAATGGCTAGTTGGGTATCTCAAGGATACGTTCGAAACCCTTAGATGCTGGTGGCTGTTGTTGTTTTGTAGGTTAGGGCGCGTACTTGCGAGCTCCAAGCGTCCGACATCTTGGGTTGTCTTGTTCTTGTAGTATCTTCCACGTTCCGGTTGATTGGTATGATTTGCTTGGAACTAAGCGGGTACTAAGCGAAGGGGTCTCAGCAGGATAAAGGAGTTGCCTGAAAGGAACTTGCAAGGTGGAATGTTGCGTTGGAGTTAGAGTGAGTTAAGTGGCTTTGTTAGTACTAGTATAACTTTGTGTTAATGTTGTGGGCTGATCTCATTGGTTTAGAAAAGGAAAAAGAGATGTAACTTGTTGTTCCAGTTAGTAGTGCTCTAGAACCAAAAAGGGTGGAGGTTAAACAATAATATTTCAATCTACATTAATTTGCTACAAATATGGAGAAGGAAACATAAATAAATGGGGCACATGTGCTCATGGCACCGTTGTTTCACTGCACAGGGTATTTGTATATACAAACAAACATAACCGATAGATGATATTACAATTGCAACTCAGCTGTAGTTCACGCACATCAAGTGTTTGCAATACATCGAGTGGCAATCAGCAGTCGTCAATCAGCAGGCTTTGGACGAAGATATTGTGCAAATTGAGAAATGCTACTGTAACTGATGGATGTANCTGATGGATGTTAAAGAGAAAGTGCAACGTTCAGGAAAGCAAGAAGGTGATGCAAGAAGACGCGGCGCAATCAAGAAGACGTGATGCAATACACATCGGGAGTATTTGTCAGGCATCAATGGCGATCAGCAAACGACAATCAGCAGACTGGTCACTGGACCACAGGAATGTTTGTAACCGGAGGAGATGCGTGTGACGCAAGTAAGTAGGAGAAATGTGTAACGCGTAAGAGAACGAGCAACACGTGCTGCGAGAAGAGGCAAACAAGTGCATTACGGACTACGAGTTCAGAGCTTATCGAGTAGCTCACATTGCCGAAGGTAGTGGAATAGGGCATCAATGATGACAACATCTTTGTTCCCAAGCAAGGTTTCCAAATTCATTCGAGCTCCTACGTCGCGGCATATCGTACTCAGTCCCCGTCTGGCTATTGTGTATTTTCTACATTCGAGTAATAGATGTCTAACATCTTGTCGACATCTGCATACATCACACATCGTTGGAGGTAGTTGATCAATGATATGTGAATGTGTTAGTAAGGTATGTCCTATTCTCATTCTGCACAATACTACCTCTTCTTTGTGACTTTTACGTACACTGGTCATCCAATTCCCTGTAGTAGGTTTGATCATTTTTAACTGAGTAGGACGGTATTCCTCCCATATATTGGCAAAGAAGTCATGTGCACATTTCTTAACCTGTGGTACAAATTCTCTATGCCCCACCTTAACGTTTGTCACATTCGGTTTCTCGTGCGCCTTCCTTGCCCAAAAATCTGCTCTTACATTCCCGGCGATTCCGCTATGGCCTGGGATCCACACCATATTGCATTTCATGTCACCTTCAGTGTGTTTGTGATGTAGTTGCAGAATCTCTATAAGTACCGGGTGCTCCCGACTCTGAGCCTTCAGAGCCTTGATCGCAGATTGTGAGTCAGTGCAGATTAGAGCTTTCGGCACACGATACCTGTGAGCGAACTTAAGCGCCTCCCAAATTGCTACCAGTTCAGCAGTGTAAATCGATGTGCCCCAGTTTTTTCCCCTTGCAGTTTGAAGAGAAGAACGCACTGTTGACGGTTAAAGGCGCAGGCGACAGACGTGTTTCTGCTTAGAACGTCAGGTGAAGTCTGTACTCTGGATATCTGTCGCGTAGCTCATGGAATGCCAACTGGATGTCTATTTCGGTCATATGTTTTTTGTCCTGTGTCATCTCAGCAAATGGGTTGTAACGTCCTGTAGCAGCCATGGTGCTATTGTTCCTTCTGCTTTCGTAACCTCCACTGGTGAATCATATTCAAATTCGTGAAAGATGTCTCTTAGCCTATAAGACACGGGAAAACCGGCGATCCTTCGTAAATATCGTTCAGATAGTTCCCTCCCCTGTATGCCTCTTCGTTCGAAGTAAGGTCCATGATACTGTAACACGGGTATCGGTTGTCTCCCCGTACTTTCAGGTAGTATCTTAGCAGGAGTTCCCGCCGTCTGACGCCAAGTGGTAGTACGTTCGTGCCAACTTGCAGCGCTCTTACGGGAGTCCGCAAGGCGCCAGTGGCTATTCTCAGTCCCGCGTTTTGGATGGTTTCCAGGGACTCAATCCGACGACTCCCAGGTCCATCCAAAATAAATTATGCGTATTCAAGGATAGGTCGTATAAGTGCTTTGTACATTCGTAGCAGAAATGTTCTATCCGCACCAAAACTCTTACCGGCGACACTTGTCAGTATAGAGAGCCTTTTCTGTGCTCTTCCTTTAACGTATTCCACGTGCGAAATTAAGTTCAGCTTGGAGTCCAGTTTAATACCTAGGTACTTCACTTGATCAACAAGAGCGATCGGGTCGTCGTTAAGTTTGACTGTAGGGAGCTGTCCCTGATCAACATGTTTCAGACCTCGTCGGAATAAGATAGCTTTGGACTTTGGTGAGGAGAAGAGGAAACCATTCTGCACTGGCCATTAACCTGCAGTGTTTAGCGCGTTCTGGATTTTTCGGAATAGAATTGGTATTCTCCTTACCTGCGCCCATATGGTACAATCATCGGCGTAAATGGCTACAGATACATTTCGGAATGCTACAATCAGTGAGTCAATTGCAATGTTGAAGAGCATCGGTGAGATAACTCCGCCCTGCAAAACACCGTACTCCTGCCTGAATACTCTTGATAGTACTCCACAGTCCACATCGTACTTGAAAAGTCCTGTTATGGAGGTAGCCCCTAACAAAATGCATCAAATGGCCTCGAAAGCCGATATGATACATTCTATTCATGAGAACTGTTGGAGAGACCATGTTATACGCCGATTTGATGTCGAGAAATGGCCGCTTAGGTGACACCGTCACTTAAACACATTTATCGGTTGCCGGCGTAGCGCCCGCCCTACTGGTCATCGTAATATAGTGTCCATGATACTGACCCAGGACGCGTGCTCGCGCAGATGACCTCAAAACCGGTTAAGGGCGAAGTCCTTCTCATACCCGCGAGCGCTCGACCACGTCGGACGTGTTTTTCAGATCCGTCTCGTTTGTCGGTCACAAGTGCTCTGTGCGGTGCACTGTGCCTCTGGCACACAGTCGGCTTCTTTAGCAAATTTCTCCTGTTTCTCGGGTGAGTTCTTACGTGTGAACTTTATTGGAGATGAGGTCATCTCAAATAAAGAGTGTGGTCGGGATGAGGTCGTCCCATTTTATGGCCACGGAGATGAGGTCATCTCAACTGTTGNAACATCCATGAGGTTTAGAGCAAAACCGCTCTGTCCAAAACCAAGCTTTTATATGTACCTACGACCTGTGCTGAACATATAACATACGGTGCTTAACAACATAACAAAATGCGTTAACCTGTTACAACAGTACTCTGTGTTGTTATGTTGACCACAATATCCTGTTATTCGTGGCCAAATGGATATGTATAAATGGATAAATTATGAAGATGTAAACGGTAAATAAAGATCAATGGATAAATTAAATAAGAAAATGGATATGTATGGAATGCGTTCTTATATGTTGCGTCAAGCAAAATTGGATCAGACACAAATAACGTGAATGTTCGTGTATTAGCTCTGCAACTGTCCCTGTTAAAACCAGTGATACCAAAAGATGCATTACCCATCATTTTCGTACAATTTACTCATGACAATAATAACACCAAAACGGAGCAACCATAAACTTATTTATCACCGCACCAAAATTTAGTCTCAAGTTGCTTGGAGCCCGATGCAAGCTGACCGCAGCTGAGTAATTTGCAATAGGGTTGTGTAAGATTAATATTTTTAGACTGACTCGACTCTAATTTTGTTTTCATCAGATGTGGCTTTGACTCGTAAGAGGATAAGTCGACTCTGCTTTAACTCGAGCAGCACCCAGGCGACTCAACTCTGACTCAACACATCCTCTATTTTTATTAAGTGACTCGATTCTGACTCCAGTTGAGTTGGGTCAGTTTTGAGTCACATTTGACTTGCCGACTTTTGGGCAGTCAAGCACAATCCGGATTTGCAGTCTCTTCCCAACGTTAGAAGTAACACAACTACAACAGGACAGGGCACGTCACATACGCGAAGTGTGAATGTGCGATTATTTTATTTCACCAGAGAAGCTGTTAAATGCGCAACCCGAGTTCGTGCCAGTTACACTGCATCATTGAATACCCGTGGTTATGCTCACGTTTGGGAACACCGTTATTTATTGTTCATGCACAATACACATGGGTTATGCCAAACTCATCATCACCAATTCATCATCATCATCATCATCATCATCATCATCATCATCATCATCATCATCATCATCATCATCATCATCATCATGAATAATATCAAACACGAACAGACAAACTCAACAGCATCAACAGTACACCACATTGCAATAATTTTGCAAAGCACTGAGAAGACTGTGCTGACGCAAAACTATCCGTACACATCTGTCACGGTACGCACCTTTTTACGAAGCACCCATGGACTTGGCAGCAAACATATCGAGTATTCCCTATCCAGGAAGAGCCCACAACTACTGCACGGGTCGCCTGATCGTTCTTTGTTCGGTCACGAGCGGATCGTATTTCTACGCTCACCCTATTTACTGGCGCATGAAGGCTGTTAGCAACGACCGTAATTATGTTTTGGCTTATTGCAACGTTCAGGGTAAGCCGAGTGTTTGCCATATACGAGCGGCATTTGAAGGGAATAAACCTAACGGGGGTGGGAAGGTTCCTAGCTAGTCTGAAAGATAAAAAAGAGGCGTTCCATTCTAATAGCGTATAATCGGGTCGGTGCCAGTCGATACAGTAGATGAACAGTCATACAACTATACGCGGCTAACCAGCACCAGAAAGCCAGCCAGTCAGCCAGGGCCAGCCAGCCACCCAACCAGCTAGATAGTAGATATACATACAGACAGGCGGGCAGCCAGCAAAGAACATACAGTCAGGCAAGCAGACAGACAGACAAACAGATGAGCAAATACAAATAGCATCAACTTGGCCATTCAGCTCAGCTCAACGACAAACGAAAGTGACGTAGGTATTTCCAAATACTCGCGAATACCCCGAGTATCATGCTGACGTCTGCATATCTTTCCAGGAGACTCCGTCTGCATATGACGACAAAGCGGGGACGTTCTGTAATTAGCTCCGCGTTACCGAAATCCTACAGACTCAGCTCACCAGGTGTAACATATATAACTGCAAAGATGCTGGCCTTCTGGACATTCGCACTCCTTATCGGTAAGTACTGAAACAGGCAGTAGATACGCATGTATAAAGGCGAAACCGGTGAGTACAAATGTCTTAGTTCATGATTGATAATGATTAGTGTATGCGACCAAGGACAAACATCAACTTGCAGTGTGTTTAATGTCCTTTTGAATTGACAGCAGGCATCACAATGCTTTATTTACTGCTTCCGGGAGCCTATGGTTAAGTTCGCGTTGAATGGCCAGAGTGATGCTGCCCCGTGCTGCTACCAATGAAGCACGGCACGTCTCGGGTGCGAAACATGAAATGGGTCATAACGCGGCCATTGCAGTACATTTTGGGACTGTGTGAGAGAGCTTAAACGACCAAGTATGGCCGTTCGGTAGATCGAAATTTATGAATTTGGCTGATCATCTTCCCAGCCAAGATGGAGCTGAGCTGAGTCCATAAGCAGCGCATGCAAGAATGCAAAGCGGCTGCGAACCTCCTCATAAATCAGCTGCTATAGCGTAAGCATGGAAGCTAGCTGTCGTTTTCGGTCGATATTTTGCAGCGGAAGAGTATGTATGTATGTATGTATGTATGTATTGTTCTATAATCCGTCCATGAGACATGGCTTTTCAGGAGTAGCGCAAGCACAACAGATCAAAAAACAATAAAAACACATACATCGGATGGTAAAGATAGCAGTCAGTTGCTGTCATGTTCCGCAGAATAACACACATGGGCGGTGGGCACAGTACATACGTTGTAAATCAAATTTAAAAGTGTGAGCAAATGACAAAGGTGCTGAGTAAAGAGTGTGATAAAATGAAAAGGTGATATAGGTGTGATTAACATGAAAAGTGAAACAGCGAATGCAAAAATTAAAAGTGTAATGAGAATGAAAGGTGATAAAAGAGGCGATAAAATAAAGACCAGGTGATACAGTCGAATGCAAAAGCATCGGATCAACACCATCGGGCGGCTGGATCTCAGGCTGTTAATGCCTTCAGTGACGCAACGAAACGCGAGACAGTGTCGGTCGCCAGTGACAGCCCGGAGCCCGCATGCTGGTTCCATGACATGACTAGAATGCTAACAGCCGTCTTAAAAGCTACAAAGCGTCGTGGCAGCCCGAGCAGATGGAGGCAGCGCGTTCCATGCGACGCCGCACGATTACGAAAATGCCCTCTGGCTGGCGCTAAGTTACATCGGTGAGGTGGAGGCTTCCCCCGTCCGAGGCGCGCGTCTTCCCTAGTGGACGCTGCGGTGCGAGGGATTGGAGGGGGCGCGGCATCTCAGCCGGAGCTCCGGCTCCGTCCTAGCAACTTCCACACCTTCGTGACGATCACGGCCGCGCAACAAGGGTATCGATTTTTGACCAATCAAAGAGAATTTAAAGCCGGGGTAAATGTGTTTGGTGTTCTTAACACGCGTGTACAAATTCTGGCCGGAGAAAGTATGATGAGTTTTTGAATTTGTGGTAACTTGACCCTTCGCCGCCCAACCCACACGCAGAAGGCAGTAACGTGATTGCGCGAAAACACAAACTGTCTCTTGGATGATGATTTTGAGTGTATCCTTGGTAAAATAGTGCCGGAACCTGTAGAGCGAGATGAGAATTAGATTACATTTTTAGCTACATGTGAAATGTGTGCGTCCCATGACAGGACCGGGTCCACGATGACGCCAATAATTTTCATCTTGGCAGAGGTTTGATTGACCGATGGAATTATTTATCTCAAACTGGAAATTTCCAACCTTTTTCAGACTTGGCCTGGTGCCAACAATCATAAAGTCTGTTTTCTTCTGGTTCATTTTTAGAGAATTTGAACTGAACCAGGTGTGGAGTTCACTTCATGGTGAGCTCCAGCCTGGCTCTGAGGTCCGCCAGCCCCGGTCCGTCAGGGGACGCACAGTCCACATGCAGCGTGTCATAGCGAGTCTTACATAAGTTCTTACGAGTCTTTACACTGTACAATAGATGAGTATATTTTTATCTTATTATGTACTGACTTATGTATGAAGAAGGGAAGCGGACCTGTTTTTGTCACGAACGATACTAGGTTTACATTTAATGCTTAATCATACCTTGATCTAAACTTAGAGCAATTTTAAACATTGCATCGTGCCATATAGTAGCCTGCAAATAGTACAATAAGATGAATACAATATCTGCGGAATAAATTAATTTACTGGAGGGTAAGTGTTGTTGCCGTAAGCCAGCTATAATTAATATTAATTCAATTGATTTGCTCTGTTGCGTGGGCAACAAGGTTATGTGTACTTTGCTTGCATACACTCAGCCCTGGGTCCAGGTTCGTCGAGTCTGCTACCGCTATTAAGCGGAATGATTAACTCCCATATCGGATCCACGACGTGCTTTACTACGACAAGCTTATCCTTTAATTAATACGGATGAAAGCGAGCGACTTCAGAAGCCAAGTAACAACCTCCCGTTTCGATCAGCCCCCACCGGTAACAGTTGGCAGCACTCGGGCGTTTGGGCGCTAAAAAACTACTAGACCATAGGGTTCCATGCTAAAGCGAACGATTTTCGACGAGTCTGGCTGTAACTATGGGACATATTTAAATTCCGAATCCTGCAACATGTAGCTATGAGGCTTGGCTAAAACGTTTCTGTTTACCATTTTTCGATATTCTGGGCACAAAGAGGTGAAATCGGCTTGGGGGTTAAAGCAGAGTGTTTCATGGGTGCCTAAACCCCAAGCCCAGCCCAGCCGAAGCCCATGAACACCAAGCCCAGACCCAGACCAAGACCCCTCAACATTCATAATATTGAGGCCTCATGCCCGGTCCGGCCATTCATATTAAAGCAGATAAAGTTATTTTTCACACCAATTTGCAACAATTAATTCTAACAGATTTAACGTGCATGCTATCAACCGAGAAAATACATATCACGCACCTGTGGTATTGCTGTGGCTTTTGAACTCATCGAACACTTTTCGGTCAACAATTGTCCATACTGGGATCAGATTGGGATCGGACAAGATTTGGGATTTTTTCAAAATCTTTCACCCTGGCTAGGTAAATTCATGATTTATGTTTCCCATGTAATTGCCCAAATTTTATTGTTTAAGTGTCCTTTTATATTTATTAACATATTTACCTGGTTAAACATCTGGCTGTCAATGTAAAAAAATAGCGGCAATTGACATGACAAAAAATGTCATACTATGCCCCAGTACCACATGCAAAGTCGAAAAATGCATACCCAGCCCAGACAATCGGAAGAATTGAGTGGGCACCCATGGGGTTGCACCCAAGCCCATGAAACACACTGGGTTAAGAATAATCGAGCGCACCAATGCGACTGTGGCGTAGCATGAAGTGCGACTGCAGCGTCATCTATAATGCTAGTAAAAGAGGCGCTTAGTTGTTTTGAATTACTGCTGCCATAGTGCTACCAAAGATACTGAAAATCTATCCTATTTCGACTATGCTTCAGTAGATTTGCTGGAAGTGAATTCAATAAATTAATATTTAGTCTATAGAAATGTAAGTTAATGATACAATACAATACTGTTAATTTATAATAGACAAAAAATTTTCAAAACAAAAGTATGCTGTCTAATTAATTTGGGCGCTTTATTCCTTACCGTTCTACCCGGTGTCTAGTTACCCTGGTTTCGATAGGCAATCGATGATACGTGCATGGTAGTTTTAGTTGGGCTGTCTCATAAATTTATTTGATAGGTACGGTACCATCCCGTTGATCAGCTGAAATCAAAACACAGAACAGATGCATTTATCAAATTAGCCATCTAGTCCAAACCAAAGGTTAACTAGCTAAAACATCTGCACTAGGCCTGCACAGCCTGCACAGCCTGTAAAGCCTGCACAGTGCACAGCTTCCACAGTGGGTGCACAGTGCACACAATCAGCAGGTGCAGATGGTTAACCCGTTCACCCGTTCACCCGTTAACCCACTAATACACATTTTTTGGGGGATAGTTTGACCCGCTTACCCGTTGACCCGGTAATCCATCGCTATTAAATGAAGATAACTCAGAACTCTTAAAGGGAGTGTGCCTACTCACATTGGTTATGTGAAGTTGTTGACACTGGTCTATAGAACATATTTTTCTAAATTTAGCCATATACTTCATTTCTCCAGATTCACTCTAGTTGCTGAGATATTCCAAATTCGCCAAGATCATGTTGGCAACACAAATTTATCGATATTCGCCAGAGAGCTTTCGCTACTAGAAGCATTGCCCTTATATTACAACGCTAGCTATATTGTAAACGCTGGCCAATAGAAAACAGCTCGTGCGCGCTGATAGCAGCTGCCGAACAGAGCCTCGATAATTATTACAAATTGTTCGTATATGTTTGTTTATTGTCTTGGGTGCGCCATTCTAGATAACATCTTCTTTACTCTGTTTATAGTGGTTATTTTTAATGGATTTTGAAACAACGCAATATGCAAAACAGAATATAACTTAAATTCAATTAAAGGGGCTTCAGACGTGAATTTTATCGTATAAAATAATCAAACTGTTAACTTCTCACCGTAATACAAATATATTTGACATTCCAAAAGAGTAGGCACACTTCATTTAAGCTGGTTAATTTGGTGTGTGATTAGGAACCCTTCAGCCACCACTTCACCACAAGTCAGGGTTGGGTGCTTCTGCTCGTACGCACGTGCATACTTCACACCCCTTTGGTTATCTCTCAGGAACGACTTAACTGATTGTGTTCAAATTTGTGTGGTTAGGGACCCTCGGTCGCCGCCTTCCCACAAGCCACGGGTGAGATGCCTCTGCACGTGCGCATCTTTTTGTATCTCAGTAACTACTTGCCTTATCGAGTTGAAATTCACCATACATTTCCTTCGCGCTCGCTCGTTCATCTCCAACCACGGCACCTTGCTGGTAATATAAATTTGCTGCTGAAATATCATAAGGCACGTAACTCTAAATCTAAAGAGGAAAATGTTGCCATAGAGAGGTACATTTTCGGAATCAGCACAGTCAGGAGGCACAGTATACCAATTTTTGGGAAAATAGAGACAACCCCTACACAATATGCTGCTGGAATGTTACAAGGCGTGTAACTAAAAATATATAAATTATGTCCGAAATTATGCTAGTATCGTCTACGTAGTATTTCACGTAGACGGGGTACGCAAAGGGAGCTTGGCATATTCACTACCTTCATTGGCTCCCATATCCGCTACCTCCTGGAATTATAAAATCTTGAGTGCTGAGTGCAAGAATATGACTGATGACGATATTTTTGTTAAACAGATTCAAAATTTTATTTTATGTTAAATATCAGTTAATCATGGGCTTTCTGAAAGCATTACAAACGTACTCAAGCTTTATGATTGCTTACGACATGCTTCCCATAGGCCCCATGTTAAAGGCTCGGGATATTATATTATATCCTGATGTAAATGTATATGTGGGATATTATAACGCAATGATCTATCGCAATGATCTACCTATCCGTACTACCCGTGGCTAGGTTTCCAGTTTCCGCGCAGTAGAAGATGATCAATGTCATTCAATGCTCACGTAAGACATGCACAATCGCTGCCTCCTACGCTGAAGCTCGGAAAAACATCACTCAGTTTTCATTTGTTTTCTTTTGCGCTGCCGGCTACCTCTCAATAGCCGTTTTCACGGAAGATTTATTTGCACACGGTAGCACCCGGTAGTACCGGGTAATAATTCGTGGGTTTTGGGTAATTGAGTCTAGGAACACTGCTTTTCCCATATATTTTTGGCATCAATTGAAAGTTATTATAATTTCTAACGCTAAATAATTTCACAAGGCTTCACAACAATAATTTCCTTTTGAATATTGCAAACTGAACAATCATCCCCATTCCGTCAGTCAACTTAACAAATAAAAAGCGTATGCAGGAAATCATACTGTCAACAATCTTAGCTTCTTTTAATAATCAAATGCAGACAGAAAAGCAAGAATATTTGAGGCTCGACTTTGGGCTGTAAAAGTTAAGTGACATTACTCTCTAACAAAGAAAGACGTTTCAAGGTCAAGTCGCGACGAATTCAGACTCTGGCTTTGGGCGGGGAGCTATTGCTCTTACAATGCAAAATTTCCCGTTAGTTTTCTTTAAATAATACAATTCATGAACAAACATTACCGGGTACTACCGGCCCGGAAGTACCCGGTAGTACCCGGTACTATTTTTTATGAATCTGATTATACAAAGAAAACGAAGGGAAATTTCGCATTGTAAGATCAGATCAGATGCAATGTTGAGTACATGAATTCATAAAGTTTCAATTGGTACCAAAAATATCTGGGAAAAGCCATGTTCCTAGACTCAATTACCCAAAACGCACTAAATATTACCGGGTACTATCAGGTAACACCCAGTAAAAATAAATTATTCGTGAAAACGGCTATTGGGTGTGCAATGTTGAGACCCCTCGGGCTTTACAAAAATCACGTGTGTGCGCCTGACTGTGAGGGATGTTAAAGTACTCGCCACTGAATCCGTATGCAATTTCTTATGGCAGCAGCATGCAAGACACGCGCAGAAAAGAGGTTAAATTGAATTCGTTCGTTCAACTGGCCACCAATTCTATTGGGACTCTTCGTCGTCAATTTGAATTTATCGGGTCGACTAGCGGCTGCATATCGTAGTTGGATAGATAAGTTATACTTGCTCCCCATCCTCTCTGAAACGCAGTCGATGTGCCAGCGCCACTTTATCAGGATTGAAATGTACCGTGCCATGGAGTAGGTACTTTATGATGTGCCAACTATGCAAAGTGAGGTTTCCGGTTTCTCATTTTATTTTACTCTTGCATGCTCCATGTGCATACAATCTCAGTCGGAATAATATGGTCAAGTGGAGTAGCCTCTATATTCGTTGTACGAAATTGTGGTCTGCTACTAAATGTGTCGTACGTAACACGAACTGCACCTTCACCCTGTCGAGCTACGCCTGGCGTAAGGTGGCGCCACCATCCGCCACCCGGTCGACCTACGGCCTAGGTGGCGCTACTGCCGGATGGCCTGCTTTTCGATTGATGTGCGATGGCGCCACCTGCTGCAATTCCGATCTGTTTCCTCCCAGGAAGGCTTCACAAGTCGAGGTGGCTCTTATGCTACACTGCTCTCATATGTTAATAATTTGAGATATAAGGCTAAGGCTGGAACTGCCTGCCGCCTGGCATCATGGGCTCCCGAACGCGTGCCGAGTTCTTGCGCCTTTTAGATCAATATGTGTTTTAACTGATCATCTGAATATGACATGTAATTTAGTTTTATGTATATGCATACTGTAGTTATAGCATGATGTATGTACTATGTAGCATTCCTGTTTATTTATGTAGGTACTCACCTTGTATTTTTGACTTGGACCAAACATTAATCCGCTCTGTGGAAGGGTCTATAAATAAACTGAACTGAACTGAACTGAAGGCTAAGTTCTCCTCGTGCGTAGCACTCAATTAGTACTTTCATTATGCAAATTTTAGATAAGAGCTCAGTTTCCGTAGCTCAATTGGCTGACTCAGCGAGGCCTTCCGACCGCACCATGTTCATGACCACTGGCGGATCCAGAAACCTGGGCATGGGCGCGCGCTAAAATTATCAAAAAGTTTCAATCAAATTCGAAAAACTACATCTGATTTGGACTTCCTTGTACCTTACTGAACGGTTAAGACAAATATGCTTTAGTAAAAGTTACTTATTTTCCCTAACCAGTGGAATAATAAATGTTCAAATTTTCGTCAATTTCGGCAATATGGGGGTCGGCTAACGCGCCTGCTTGGGCGTTAGCCTGCCCTGCCTGCCCTGCCCTGCTAGTGGTCATGACAAGGCTGAAGGCGGTGATGCTTAAGTTGGCAAAGGATCGTGTTCGGACTTGTACTACACATTGTCTTTGGATGGGATGTCTTGCGGCCGGTAGCAAAGAACACTGTCAGCTCAGGTCACTTGGTGGCGAATACCGTGTCAATTTGTTTTAGACCAGTGAAGTTTTCAACTCTAAATGGATAAGTTGCAGGTTACTTAAAATTAGCCCACTGTTTTATATATTTGATAAAAAGCAAACGAATTCAAAAATATATTCGGTGCCACTTTCCGATATATTCTTTGGAATCGTCAGTATTACAAATAGTTAAAGTATATTTACGTAATTTATATTTCTGCTCTTTGTTTGGTCGTGACGTCAGATGACAATATTTTAGTCTATCAAAGTTACCTGAGGTAGTCTTGAGCAGCTCGGTTGACAATAATACATAACATTCGAGGCCGATAAAATAATTTATTTAGGACCGAGGTCGTTGTTGGATTTTCCGCCCTTGACCGAAGGTCGAGGGTGGAAAATCCTACAACGACCGAGGTCCTAAAGAAATAATCGGCCTACAGTTGGTAATTTATTCTATCATATGTCTAACCTCCGTTATGAAAACTGACCGTAAAAAATAGTTTGTAAAATGTAAATGCCCGGCGGCCAAAGCTTTGACCAATACTAAACATTATTACTGAAGCTGAAAACCTTTACCACACCGCTCGCGCTAATGCTAAAGAACATACTGAGAATAATGATAATTTACCTTATATAAATATGGAAGTTCCAACAGAAACAAACATACGGCAGACTTACTGCCGGAAACGAAGCACGTAAAACGTAAAATGTAATCAGATTTAATTTAATTCGTTATCACGCAAATTTACAGAAGCAGGCATACAACTAAAATTATATATTTCTTCCTTGCGACCAAATAAATAGTACCTAACCAGGGCGTAATTTCTTCAAAACAAGTTGGGGGGGGGGCTGAGCTGGGAAAAGTTGCTTAATACTATTCCGGGACGGATGCAAAGTATACGACTTGTCTTGTCCACCCGATTTACAAGTCTGGCGATCCCTCAGACCCATCGAACCTCCGTCCCATCTCTATACTTCCGGTTATTTCTAAGATAGTGGAGCGGGCGGTCCAACGCCAGCTCTTCTTTTACCTTTCCGCCAACCACCTTCTCTCTTCAAGCCAGCACGGGTTTCGTCCGCGGCATTCCACGGAGACGGCTCTCACTTGCATCTCTGATGAAATATTTTCGGCTTTTGAACACCGGCAAAATCTCAATTCTTTGTCTCATAGATTGAAGCAAACTATTTTGATCGCATTAAACCACGAAAACTATCTCAACAAGCTCCAGACTCTCGGCATAAGCTACACCTCTGTTTCAAAATTAATTCTAAATGGTCATACTTCAGAGTGTATTACACCAAAAAACACAGGTCTCAGATGACACACTAAAATCTCCTCACGCAGTGCTTCAATCAGGGTGTAATTTTCAAGGTTTCAGTCCTCGGCCCTATCCTCTTTTGCGCCTTTGCAATGACCTGAGGCTCTACGCCAGCCGATGCACTTATAACATACTGAATGACATCTCAAGTCCTTAAGTCTCAGACCCAATCTTGCCTGCCAGCGCTAATCGCTCGCATGGAGTATGCTCTCTTTCTCTTGGCGGTTATTTTCACAGCAACGGTCTCAAAGTTAGATGTAAACCAAGTCGAGCTTCTCACACTCGGTACCAGACAAAAATTTGACGCTCACTTCGTCCTCTTACGGTAACTTCCGCGGTACTCCTGGACCCCCCACTACTGAAGTAAGAAACCCTGGAGTTTATCTATTGATCAGCATCTCTCCTGCGCTCATGTGACTGCCCTCTCAACGTAAATGCTGCCGGCATAATGACTGGCCTGTCCCATCCTCAGACACTCACCTTCACCCGAAAACCCTTCCGGAAATCATCCGAAACGCCTCGTATTCCCACATCCGATACTGTATGGTTGTTTACAGTAACGCTCAGCCAACAACATCACCTTCGCCATCCAGAAGCTGATATAACCTTCGCTGCAGCGTTATTTCTGGATAAACGTAAATATGACCACGCTACTCGGCGTGCGTGATTCACCTATGCGTGGGCATTGACGCCTCCATAGTCTCTCCCACTATCAAGAACCCTATGCCTACTCAGAAAATCCGTAGGTACGGCAGCCAGCAATCTCTCGCGGACCTGTTTACTGCACAACTGTGAAACGGCCTGCATCGCAGCAGGCAAACTAGGCAGGACAACCTGCTCGTCCTTCCGAGAGTGCGGACTGAGCCGGAAAAAGACAATTCAGATACCGAGCGCTCACCTGCGTAACTCACTGCCGTCGACTGCGCCATACTATGGACTGTGGACAGTTTCAAGGGCGCTCAAGGTCGAAGAGGCTCGCTTCCAAACCACGTGACCTGACTTGTGACGGGCCTTGCGCTGCACTGATGTTGTCATGTTTAATTAGTTTTAAGGTAATAAGTGTTGTGTGCCTGATTATTAACCCGCATTCTGTTCCTTTTTTAAACAACATATTTGACTCAGAACCATTAATAGCCACGTGTGTGGAGGTTTGTTACTGGGTACAATACAATACAATACCGGAATCTGTCGGGTGATGGCTTATTCGCCCCTCAGATTCTCTTGCTACCCATCAAGAGCAAGAAATAATAAAATTGGAGGGTGAGTAAGTCTATGAAAAGGAAAATAAGTTTTTTAAAAATTATAATGACCTGGAGATCAATATTTCAAGGTCAACATAAGTCATCAAAAGGTCATATTTTGCCAAATATGAAAGTTTTTCAAAACCACAACAATAGGCAATTATCCAAAACTAGCCAGCTAGACGGGAAAAGCACTGGAAAACTATTCAAATTCTCTTTTTGCCAACGTGTCATCAGAATTTACCTCATATCAACAGTTTTGGGTATATAGGTCATCGAATGTTAACATCCACTCCTGTAGCTCAGTGGGAGAGCGCTGGACATCTAAACTATCCCGGTAATGACAACCCGGGTTCGAATCGCTTTGGCGCTCGCTATTTGCTCCTGTCTGGGGTGGCCTGCGGTCGGTGGCAGCGGTCGCATTCAAGGCCAGGTGACGTCAGTGAGCGGGGCGGACCATGTCCAGGTATGTTGGGCACGTCAAACTTTCGTCTCTAAATTCTGCAGGCCAACAGGAATTGCGGGGTCGGATGGTGAGGTCAGGGCCTGCGAAACACGCTCTGCTTAGCGCGGGTCCTGCTCCTGACCTCAGAAATCCATTTATACAAAATATTCGTTCTAAATATATTTTACCAAAAAAATAAACATAAGTTTTTTTTTTCGTAAATTACATTTTTTTCTAAAACAAAACACATACAGTAACAATTGTGATACCATCGGCAGTTCGAAACATACATATTTTAACCAATTTTGGTAAATTCCATAATTTGGCCCCGGGCTAAGGTCAAGGTCAAGGCGACCTAAGTCGGCTAAGTTGTATATGTACAGATGCGTGCGTTGCAGTAAGACAGGTCACCCGCGCACAACGCCGACGTCATCCAGCAGAAGCTGGGGGACGAGCTCAGAGGGACATGTGGTCGCCCGATCTGAACCCGCTCGACTACAGCATCTGGAGCGTTTTGCAGAAAGAGGTTCAAGCGATATCCCATCCCAACCTAGAGTTTATCATGGCTCACATCATATAGGCCTGGGATGGGATGGAGGAGGCCTACATCGCCAACATCTGCCGCTTCTTCCGAGGCCGTGTGGAGGCCGTCCTCGAGGCCGTGTGGAGGCCGTCCTAGAGGCCAGCAGCGGCTACATCGAGAGATATACTTTAAATGTTCCTTAGTTGTGTGTAACTGCATTTTGAGTATAATTTCGAAAACATATGTGTTCTGTACATCAGTTTGCAAAAATACTCAAAGCGGCCACGTTAATGCGCTATTTGTTCTTATCTGTTGATTTCAAGTAATAATATCATTTTTGTGGGAAAAGGTAAATATTTCCCATTTAAAATGTGTAATGCAAATATAAAAGTTCATACGTTTCGTTATCAGTCGTCTAAAGCAAATTTACGATAGCGTTAGTGTAAATTTATGATAAGCCAGATCATCAGTTTCGCCCCGCCAGGGCCCGTTTACATAAGTACATAAGTATACGCATTTTTTCGGCATCGTCAGGTTTGCTGACAAATGTAAGCGAGGTCATTTACTCAACTGGACGCCTTGGGCTTCGGCTTGGTGAATATTTATCCTGCATGGCCTGAAAATAGAGAAATATTAACGTGTTACGCAGATGAGTTAAATTGAGGCACGTTCACCACGAGTTCGGGATCTGGGTTATGGTACCCAGTCGCACACATTTCCTTATAGGAGCTATTAAAGCTAAGACAAACCTAACATATTTTTCCCTTTTATAGTTACACTTCACTACGCATTGTTTATGTACGTCGTGATCATTAAACGTTGCAAGTTTGCATTACCCACATTAAAAAGCACATCGTGCATTCCTTTAAATGGATACATCATTTTTATATTCTAAATTTATATACAACCTGAAAATGGAAAATGTTGATACAATTTAGTATCCTGACAACGCAGCATTTTTCCACATTGCACATATATTTGCATGCATTATTTCGTTAAGTTGAAATTAGTTATTTCCTTTAAAATATGTATCTACGTTTTTTTCCGTTGGCCCAAATGACCAAAACCACCATGCCACCACTCCCCCCGCCACCCCCTACAGTTCCGCTACGGCAGACCTCACCGTTCTATCGGCATTCAGGTGGCGAGGACAATAATTCGTCACCTCCAGCGGGCTGCGATCACACGCACGCAAGTTCGCGCGTCGGCACGCTCACCGCTATGTAATTGGCGGCGCGCCACCCGCCGCAGACCCCCACCGGTGCGCCGAGTTCGTCCCACCCGTATCGTTACCGCCGCTGACCGCGCGCCACGGCGGCGATCGATGCGCAATGGAGCCGATCTCAGCGCAGCGCGGCGAGGCGCGGCGAGGCGTGCTAAGGATCAGAGGTCGTGATGTCGTGATCGGTTTTCCCCGCGGTGTGACTGGCTGCGGAACTGCGGCTATTTTAGCAGCCGATGAGGAGTTCAGAACGCCCACGGAACTGACTGATCAGCGGGAATTAGCATCGCTAGAGCACCTGAGGGTTGGGAACAGCTGATTAGTTGTGAGTATAGGGTTAGTTAGCATGAATTTGTCATATTTAGTTCAGAGACTGGCGGTATGTTCCTGCTAGCGAGTTCAAGTTAAGACTTAATGAAGCGGTATGATTATCACTGCTATACTCGTATGATCTGTGTAATCATTAGATTGACGCTACTATAATATGGTATGCGGCTGTGAATGCGTATCAGAAGCATCACACCACATTCTCACCCACATTGTCGTCACATCACCATTTATCACAATTATTGCTGACATCTCCGAGACATTACGCCTAAAACAAACCGTAACGGTCCCCTAGGTTACTCCGAATTAAATGATCCAGTTGAAACGCGGCAAGGCGAAATTTAAAACCTTAACTGAGAAAGATCTAAGATCTCGACAATGGGGTGAGGACAGGCTTGACGTACAACAAAATGAGAGTCTATTTACGATTTTTCAAATATAATTCTATATCATCTTAGACCACCTTGTCATACGACCTTCGTCTTAACTGATGTATTACAAAATATTATTGATGTCATTGATTTTGTGATTTTCGTGAACGGAACACAACTCAAGGACATGAGCGGTTTATTTTTTTCAAATTTATGGCATAACATTTACATATAAACAATTATCCTTGTTTTTATGAACCCCAAATATTGGTACCTTATAAATTTGTCTCCCACCCCATTTCAAATCGAAGTCACATATCAGGTCACGGTCAGGTCAAAGGTCAAAATCGAGGTATTTAAGTTTATGGGCCATACTTTCCGTCCAAAGCATTCGCTTGTTATATGATCACCCAAGTGTGAAGTATCAGACATGATAGTGTATTCGAAATCAATGACAATACAAGTAAGTACCTAAGATACCAGACGTTTCGACAAGCATAGTGTCTTCGTCAGTGTTGAAAATATTTAAATTATACACATATTTAAGTAAAACAATCGCACTCAGCTTCAGGTAAACTGAAAGAAACACGTATACAAGGATTCAATGTATCGTTAAAAATATTTATTGCGTATTGAGCAGCAAGATCACACAAGTGCTCTCAAAGGTATGATACAAATCCCACATGATCGAAAGTGCGATTGTTGTCAAAGATCAAAGGTCAAGGTCAGGTCACAAAAGTTCACTACACCCAAAATATCTACGAAAGTCATGCAACACATGTTTTATGGATAGTTTTACGCGTATAAATCGATAGTGATGCTGATTTTACCGCCAGACTTTATGTACGTGAAGTAATTGTCAAGCTAAGGTCAAAGTAAAGTAAACAAATGTCAAAGTTCAAAATTGATCAATATAAATCCAAAATGTATGTTTCTGGACCAGTTTTGCTTAAGAAATACAGTGCTGTTATTTATTTGTCTGTATCTTATCAATAAAAGCCTAAAATGCAACTTCAAAATATAACATCGTGAGTAACCAGCACTTAAGAGGCCATTTCTTAGTCAAACGTGATGTCATTTCAAAATTTGATATGGTAGTTGGTCGGATATGGTTATCTGACATAGTGGAGAGTGGGTGTATTGCGCCCCCTAAGCGTTTGCTATCCCTGTACAGCTGTCCTTGGGATGATCGAATCGATCTGATTCCCAGAGGTAGAAGCGTTAACATAATTTGTTGGTGATGTTAACGCTTAAGATTTTATCACAGCGCCTTGTCCCATATAATCATAGCCAATTTCGAAAGCACTGCAAAGGGCGCAATTGAGAAAGGCGCTGTTTAATTGAAGCACGGGAGTGGTTCATTTAAAAGTAAAATGCGCCCTCCCTCCACTGCATCACAAAGGCGGATCCAGGGGCGGGGGCAAAGGGGCCAATGCCCCCCAAACCACCCAAAATCGGAGCAATTTGACACATTCCTGATGTTTGCGTAAAACTAAGCAACTTTTACTAGAGAAAGTTGTTTTAATCAGTTATTTACATAAGCCAAGCGAAATCCCGATGAGTTTTCAGAAATTATGCGATAATTTTTGGGATTTGGCCCCCCAAACTGTCAAAATCACACTTTCTGGATCCGCCTATGCCTGCACGCGTATTAACGTGATTGAGAGATACGTTTATCTGTCTCAGACATTCTTAACTGTATAATATTAGTTAATCTCAACAATGTATCATTCCCTAAAATTCATAGGATTAAAATACTCGTTAACCAGTGTTTAGCTGTCCACAATTTTGCACGACAAACATACAACCAAACAATAGTAAACTGGTAAATTGCGGGTGCATTTGCCCAGGGCGCATTTAGCTTTACGACAATTTTCACAAATATAGCAACAGCCTCGAGTCATGGCGCAATAATGTGACAAGTGTTCCTAAAACTGACAGATAATTGTGTCTTCTTCCTAATAGGCATCATTCCTCAATGATAGGTCCTATATAAGCTTGGTTATCGCATGCTGCTTGAGGTTGATATGATAAGAAACACCTCAGAAATAAAAACAAAGCCAGGGAGCATCCAAAACACGGCGTTCTTAACCAAAACTGAAGTTCAATATGCTATTTTGGTAGTGGTGAATATTAATTGATGTAGTAATGGTTGATGAATGTTATAATTTACTGAAAATTGTGGTGGGCGCATTTAGCTTAGCTTTAGCTAAGTTCACCCACTCTCCTCTATCTTCCTTTTTTCAGTATTTTTGAAATGTTTGATTTTGTGATTATGTTTTATTTATCTTTTATTTTTTAAGGGTCAAAAACACGAATTTTACCAAATCATAGATATTTACATTTCAGCCCATGCTATTTTATATCTGTAATGGTTTTGGATTGCATTTTGCTTGGGCATATGGCCTTTGTACGGTCTGTTAGAATTTAGCTGATTTTTGCGTCAAAATCGTGTGTAGTGACGTCACTAAATTCGCTATCTCTCAACAATGTATCGACCAAATTGCTTCGTTTTCCCACAAAAGACGTCAACTTGATGTACAAAGAAGAACTCAAAGTTTGCGTTGATACGTCGAATTGTTTTTAGTTATTACGAAAAATGGCTGTCAGGGGGTAAAACACCCCCCCCCGTCAATGCCGGGTTAGCCGAGTCAATTCCGCTTGGCCTACAGCCTGATGGCGGCTTTCTCGATGAAACTGCGGAGTTAAATCGAATCCGCTTATCGAGCTACAATCGCAGACGTCGCGGGGAGAACGGGTCAGTTTCAGGCCAGCAGTCTGAGTAGAGTAAAATGTGGCCTACAGGGAAATATCAGACAGAGCAGCTCGTCCTTCGTTCAGACTTTGACCCAGAGACACAGGCTGCTTTGGCTGGCCGAACAGAATAAAAGGGCAACAGCTCTACCTTTCCGTTCATCATTCGCACTCACCCCGTTCCATGTTGAACAACACGATTGTCTCACGTTTGAGTTATATCTAGGTGTTGGACTAGAATGTAAGTACATATTAAAACGTCAGAAATTACCTCAAAATTATTAAGTGCATCTCATTTGTTGAATGACATGAGGAAAGCCTGACAACATAATTATATAATACATCCAGCTCAATTTGCGTTGGTCTAATTGAATCACTGACTTCAAGGGCTCGATAGGAAGTTTGCCCTGGCTGCGATTCTCGCTCTATATCAGCCAGTCTTTAGCAGGATACCATCCGGACTCTCTCACGCCATCTTCCAAGTCTGGCCCATGGCCCAATAATCGGGTCACAGAGAGAGTACTCATGCTTCAAATGGAGTCCATAGGATCTGTTCAGTGCGTCACGACCCGCACACTGAGCTGTTACAATGCTCCGATGCGCAGCAGCATATTTAAACTGGATATACTGACGATGTTTGACCGCATTGCAAGTTCATTTTTGTCGAAATGCACAGCATGTGGTTTATTTTCCTAGAACTGTTACTGTCACTGTCACTGTCACTGTCACTGTCACTGTCACTGTCACGGTCACGGTCACGGTCACGGTCACTGTCACTGTCACTGTTCACTGTCACTGTCACTGTCACTGTCACTGTCACTGTCACTGTTACTGTCACTGTCACTGTCACCACTGTCACTGTCACTGTCACTACTCAAAGTCGCTGCTATTACTGTCGTCCAGCATTTCAAAATATGAACATCTTGCTTGCGACAATAATTCATCACATAAGAAAGACTTAAATATGAAATTCATGGGTTGTCGGTGGTTGCACCTGCGTTGCGCATGCACTTACAGCCGGATTGCACACGGGTATTATATACGAGTACCATTTTCACGCAAACGCATGCAGTAGCCTTAATGATAGAAGCGAATAAGCAGGTCCCCGCCTGACAGCCTTCAATAATGGTTATCGGAAAAGAAACTTTCATTATACGTCCACCATATAATAACTAAAAACTATAATGACTTCCATGTTCCTTTACGCCACCGGGTATTTTTCGTTTCAACACCTTCTACATCATCTTCATCATCTTGCTCGTCTCTCCCAGCCCTTAGTAGACTAACTATAGACCAAGCCGCATCCGATTCGGGTCAAGGTCATCGACGCGTCCCACCGGCATTCGTCTTGGGCGGATGGAGGGCGCGCTCTGACCGCATTACGAACAGCCGACGGCAGACTGACGGCATTAGCCATTCATTGAATCATACCAACCCAATGGCTGCTCGGACGTCTTATTTACGACGAAGCCGACCTCGCAGACCGGCTGTGAGGCGGCGACACGCCAGGTGAAGGGTAAGAAGTGGCCGGATACATTACGGGGCGGAGCGGAACAGAGGTGGCTGGGGAATAACCAGGATGCGTATACCAGGATACGTGTTACAAAAGTGCAACACAAGTTCAAGTCAGTCAATGGAGTGCAACGGAGAGGTGATCATGGAAAGCATCCCACATTCTGGCAGCAGACCATACAACGGAAGTAGCCACAGGCTGGAATCCAATTTGCCTTGCTACGGCTTTGCAAAGTTAAAACTAACCCGGCATTGACTGGGGTCTCAGCCGAACGCCATTGACGGGGGTGGAGAGCATTTAACCCGCGCTTGACCGGGGGGCAAATATTGCCCCCCTGTCGCTTATTCGCGATAACTTACAAACAATTTGAGATATCAACCTGAAACTTTCAGTACCTTCCTGCACATCAATTGTAAATCGGTTGGACAAATTTGGAAATGTTTCAAATATGTACCGTTTTGTGACGTCACGTTTCTTGAATTTAGCGACAAAATCACTCAAGTTTTCAATTTTGATTTTTACATTTTTTAAAAATATTTCGTTTTGTTTTTTGTGTTATATCAAATCCGGAAAACATGTGAAAGAGTGGTCTTCAAGCAAAATATAATATATTTTTTTAAAGAATATCACCATTTTTGACTTAGAAACCTTTCCTTTGACCTTTCAGCACAACGAACTATGCTCGAATTTAGCAATAAAATCACTAACATTTTGAAAAGCGTTGAAAATGAAGAAATTAAAAGATTAACTGGAATGGAACAAATCAGACAGACATATAAATGTTAATAAAAAATTAAAAAATAGACATTTACATTTTTTGACACCTAAGTTACATTTTTGGAGATACAAATTGTAATTACAACTCATCTGTATTGCCGTAACATTAGAATAAGGCAGGTCTGTAGCCCTTTAATCTAATTTTATTCGTTTGCCTGTCTAACAAGAAATTCAAATCCTCTGGCAGCACTAACCGGTTCATGGTCTCCTTCATCAAATGCTATCGTTTCTGGAAATTCTAAGGTCATATCACAGGAAGACATCTTGTATATGTGCTAAGTCGGTTTGCTTATGGCGTTATGTTGCAAAAAGATTATGCATATAGTGACGTAGTGTTCCTTTCGGACGTCATAAGTCAGAATAAATGTTTCATGGTATGGCCACCATTCACGCACGAACTATCACTCACTCCACGCAGGCTTTGCAATTCTAATTGTGACATCTCTATTTTAAGCAGCTCAGCAATCGTGCATAATTGTTCTTGTGTGGTCTTCTGCTTTAGCTCAGCCATTGCCAATAAAGGTATACTGGTACCAATACAACGTTGACAACCAGTCATAATGCACGATTAGTGTGACTGTAATTTCATTTGTATCGTACGCCTGGTTGTTTTTCGAGTTTGTTACGCTCTTCTCCACCCAACCACCATATTTGGTCTCCTCCTCCCGCATATTTGTAAGCACTCCACATAATATCTAGCTGGCAAACCGATCATGCCAGACTGTGGACGGGGGGAGGGCCTTGCGTGGGTGTCTGCCCAGCCCCTCCCCCTCCCCCACGCCCCCGTGCCAGGCGGGCCCGTCCCGGTCGGGCCGTCACGAGCGGCACCGGTCTGGCTGGCGGACCCCGGCCATTGGCAGGCAACACGCGACCATCCCGTCGGCCGCCGCCGGCCGCCGCCGGCCGCCGCCGGCAGAATCAATGGCCAGCACGCCACCGACCGAGCCACGAACTCCGATCAACAATCCAGTAATGGTCAGATGGGAACGGTTTTTTAATGCGACGTGACGGCTCCGCCCAGGAACTGTGCAGTTGACGCTACGAGAGCGGAACGAGGTGTGGGGTACGGTCTCGAGAGGTTTGCGATGCGTACGCGGAGACAGCGCTGCTTACTGGTATGATGAGGTTTAAGTAGCTCGTTTGTGAAATTTAAGTTGGCACTTCAGTTCATAGCGCGTCCAGTGCATTTGCTAATTGGCAGACGTAAAATAACGTATGTTTGTCACGGAACTTGGAAAGAGGAAATGTGAAGTTTTAAATGAGGGTCAGCTACTACTTATGGAAGGTAGATGCTGGAACACGCTCAAAACGACATCTTGCAAAATGGTCAAATTGTTGGAACAAGAGCTTTGACCAAAGCCGATATGGATGAACGCTGGTTTCGTATATAGTAGCACTATCACATTTCAAATAGTATTTATTATTTCCCAGACATTTGAGTGACCCCATTTTCAACTTTTCCGACACACCATCACCATAGCGACCCGGCTTTTAGGTCGCCGATCTGTCCACATTCCACGCTCCGCTCCCACGTCAAACTTCCAATACACATTTCCTGGTACCGAGTCACTGCACCACGGCGCTATGAGAGTCGCAATGAGAACCGAGGGACGATTCCAGGAATCAGACTGACGGAGCCCGCACTGCGCTCGTGCAGGCCGACCCGAGAGCCGAAATCACCCATCGAATCGCAGCCTCTCAGGACGCGCCCGCAGTGCTCTGACGCAATGCGGCGCAGTCTACCAGTGCAGTTACATCAGCCGCCGGCCGGCCCGCCGCCGCACAGGCGGCGCTGCTGGTCCACGAATAGTACTGGCGGATAAACAGTCTCTTATCGGTTACGGCTATTTTGAAGAGACTATAAACAAACTGGAGCGAACTTCGTCAACTTTATTGCTTCTGGCTCAATGTTACTTCATGTTGGAGATATATTGCACTTTATTTTGGGCGCCCATTCATGATATTAACCTATGTTCTTATTACGATCCTTATATGTCAGTCAATACATCATTTGATCGTGGATCCATCCAATTTGTATTCTTTCCTTTATCGAAATTGACCAGATCGACGTTTATATTTTCTTACCGACCAAATAATTGGCGTTAGACTCATCTCCCGTGATCAGTTTTAGACCACTCTGGTGAATAGGTAGACAAATGACTGGTGCTACCCCATCCACTCCGCTGGACGATCTATGCATACATACTGCATTTTTACGTTTTTATTCGTCATATTACCGAGGTACTCACCCGTCAAGAGATCGTGGTTTGTGACTTAAAGACTTTTCAATTCGGTGCGAACGGCTATATTTTTACGTTTACTGCTAAACCCCTTCTCCGTGCTGTAGGTGTCGCTGGAAGAACAGTTTTCAGTTTCTGTTTTCACTACATGTTACTACAGTTTTCACTACATGTCACTACATTTCCACTACATGTCACAACTTACGACTTCATCCAACCATCCACACGGGCGACTACACTGCCGATTCCCAGAAACATCACCACAGTCATGAAGTGTGCGCGGTGCACACATGAGCAACTTCCTGATTCTCCAAGTGACGCAGCTGCCTTGCCGCCAACTTGTGCGTGCGACACTGGCGCACTCGAGACAGGTGGCGCGGACAACTATTGTAACCCAAGGAGATCGCCACAAAGGGCAATCGAGCAAAATGAAGTATTGATTGCCGGCGGAGCACCTCGGGCACAATTCAAAAGAGTTTCGCGATGTTCCGACGAAGGGCCGGCGGAGTGGATGGACGCCTGTGACCACGCCATGTGGCGCGGGTCGTTTCCAGTCAGTCGCGGGTCACAATGGTCACGAGCCGCGACCGTCCCGGGGAGTGAGCTCGGTCGGATCGATCTATTGAGAGACTAAAGGAAACAACGGATTATTGAGGGATATGAAGGGACATAGAAAGCAGCTTGAACTGATCCAGACAGGACAACGGGGAAAGAAGAAGGTAGATAAAAGGAGTGTAGGAGTTAAAGCGGGTAAAGACGGCATCATCCAAGAAGTTGGCTTAGAAAGACGTTTTGTTAAGAAAGACGAGATGCGTTAAGACGCGTTTTTGATACAAAAAACTAAAGGAACCGTCTCGTAAAACTCCACCAACTCACTGCCACCTAACATAAAACATGGCCACTAAACAGAAAACCAGCTACTAGCATTCCCCAACAACAGATCCCCGCTCCTCCACATGGCTCTGGCGTGCGTCGTAGTATCACCCGCATTGGCATCGCCCTGTCCGCTCACTGGGTCACCAACGGACCCCGTCTGGTGAGAGAAGCGCCACCTGGCGGTCATTAACGCACCGTCCAACAATCATGCGGTGGCCACCAATGACCCACGCATTCAGTACTGTCACCCGGCTGACCAGCCGCGGCCTCGCCCTGCACCGCAGCGCGTCGCACTGCGTAATGGCGCTGGTTAGTGGGCGCTGTGCGCGGAGCACCGAGGTGTGGGCGCCGCCTGGTGGGTGCAGGAAGGAGTGGACTAGGAAGTGGTGCTCCAGACACATCGCAGTTAGCCTTTGTGGTTTGTAGTCCGATGTCGTGTATTTTATTATTATTAAATTTGCATTCATGTTTCATTATACGCCATGAACAATAAACTATGGTTGCTGCATTAACGAGTACTCAACGCTGGACCATGCGTGAGACTGTGACATATTTGAACATACAATGCGTCTGGTTATCATAGAGGACAAACACAAAGTATAGACATTTGTTCTGTCATTTGTCTTTCTAAGTGAGAAGCGGGGAAGCGGTGTCATTTGAATTGATTGCTGGTCGGTCATCGTGATCACATCATGATCACATCACATCATCACATCACATCACATCACATCACATCACATCATGATCAAAAGCGACATATGAATGCGTGCCATTGCCACGAACCTTGCACGATTCAAACGTCATCATATATCACTTCTGTCACATGTATATTACTTCTGTAATGCAGGTGCGATGCCGTGACTGGCTGTACTTATCAACTGCTGTTCCTGTTAGTTACGTGTCACACTACCGCCTTTTTATATTACTTAAACGGCATCGGGTGGCTCGGCGCTGAAGTCATCCTTTACTATTCAAAAATAAATAATAGTGGTAAATGGAACATTACGATCTATTCTAGACGCTTGTAAGCTGTGTGGTAATTGTATGAAGATGCCGCAAAGGTTGGCTACTTCTCACGCAGATGCACAAGTAACCCGAGTGTTTGTCGTTGCCTTTCCAAAGTCCTATTCAGATATGCAGAAACACTGATATCAGGTTTCAGATATACTACATACCGACCTTTTATGCTAACACCAATACGACATAAAACTACCATTCAAGTAACTATCAAAAAAGTAACTATAAAACTATCATTCATTCAAGCGCAATAACTTGTGTAGTTGTCTCGTATTAAACTTGTATGCTGACACATAGCATTAACCATTTAAGTTCCTCTTTGACCTGGATTATTTGGTAGTCCATATCAACTCATATGCAGAATAGCAAACGGGAAATGCATTAACAGATTTAAAGCCTCCGTGAGTTTCGATGAGCTTTACTGCCCTCGTAGATTCGCAGTTGCATGTCAGCAAGGTTAAATGCGATCATTGACTACCTGCTCACAAAGTTGTACGACCAAACTAGTGGCATTAGGTGTGAATATAACATGCATATCGACATAATGGGTACCGTTGCGGTGAAAGCGGTTAAAGGCGATTAATTCATAGGTCAAGCACAAAGTTATCTGTGATGTGTGTTCTAAAAAAATACGAAATCGGTAACCACTCTCAGTCACGAGCACAGGGTGGTATTTCTGCCCTTTCCAGGATTTACTTCATTTTATCCGCAGCACATATTTATCTACTGTATTCGACTGCTTCCTGGCTCAGGAATTCAACTCCAACCAACCACTCTGTGACCAGAGTTCTCTCGACCTCGTAAATAGCTTCCAGACAGTCCTCCTTGCGGAACTTTTTCATCCGACTCGTGCTCGGGCCCGCCGAAGTCGAATGGGTCATTATCCGACGGCTCGTTCATTGTAGCTGTCTCCCGAGGGTCCACAGGCCAGAGACCAGACAGCAGTAAATCCTCAGCACCTGGTCTGCGAACTTCGCTCTCACCTGAGGCCAGCCGCCTCCGATTGGTCCGCTCCCGGTCACGTGACCGCCCGCGGCGGCGGCAGCCGGCATTGTTATCGCGCATCGCCTGAGGCGACACCGGGCGAGACGGCCGGCGTCCGGACGACATAGCAGGCGACGCTGACCCGTGGCAGGCGGCAGCAGACGACCGTAGCCAGCCAACAGACGACCGTGGCTACGGCCGACGACCGTAGCCGGTCGTGCGTCACGCGGGAGCCGACGGACGTGCTCAAGAGAGTTGGCGGTCGTGCGTGCTTCGGACGTTGCCGCTGCCGCCGCCGCCGCCGCCGCCGCCGCCGCCGCAGCCGCCGCCGCCGCAGCCGCAGCCGCAGCCGCAGCCGCAGCCGCAGCCGCTCGTCGGGTCACGTCGGGCGGCCAGTCAGCGTCAGTCGTGCTCCGGGAGTCGGACGGCGGAGGGAGCGTTCCGTCGGCGATCCAGCGCCCGATCGACTCCTCTCGCCCGCGCCGACCGCGACGCTCTCCGCCCGCTGACGTCGGCGCTCCGGACTCGCTGCTCCCTCCGGGGTCGGCCGGATCGTGTCCTTGCCACCGACGACTGGTCAGGCGTCCTCCGACGCGTCGCCTCGCAAATTAGTTCGGAAACTAATTAATTGACGGTGATCGGATAAGGAGAGAGGCGGTGAGCGTGGCGGTGTTGACAACAACGCGGGGATCGGGGCGGAGGCCAGCCGTGGCCGGCTCGGAGGTGGTGGTGATGCTAACCAGGGGAGGGGCGAGGGCATCCTCAGGCCTGTTGCTAGGCATGGTGTCGGTCCCAGCGCGCCTGGCGGTGCTGGTGCTGGTGCTGGTGCTGGGACTGGTAGTGCCGGCTGGGGGAAGTGAGTTTCCCGAGCGGGAGTGTTGCGACTCGATTCCACCTCTTCCGGCCCAGTTCACCACCCCGCCAGTGTCTGTGGCTACCAGCAGCTCCCGAGCACCGTCGTCCACTACTAAGAGAACTACAGGTAGGAAGGCTAGTAGAATGCCGTTAATTTACTGCTTTGTGTGCTGTACTGTATTGCGTTGTGGTAGTTGAGGAATTGAAGATGTATTTGCTGATTCTTTTAATGAGGTTCATTTTAGCAGCGGCATTCATGTCCGCTGGCTATTACAGTAATATCAGAGTGATTGTGTCTCTAAAGAAAAGATAGTTGAGATAAAGTTCATAAGCATACAACATGGAAGAAGGTGCACGTGTCTTCCATGATGAAGCCAACTTTTAGGGCATACTATATGTTATAATTACGGGCTAAAATGCATTCCTGGATCATGGTTTTGAGGTATAATGATCGAGAACGTGTAGAAAGTTACCTATGATATAACCGATTACCCACTAGTAATAACGGTTGCGCGAGAACAAAGTAAAAGGCCAAAGTGAGCGATATTGTTGTTTATGTTTTGCTTATTAACGAGAAGCCAAATATATTCAAAGAAGATAGATTTTCGCCCATATTATATTTTTTTTACAATCCATATTTTGAGGCATATTTATCACACCTACTCATCTTCATCACTGATTAACCTCATATGCATCGTGCCTTTGGATCGTCTTCTCGATGGGTAAAAGTATGTCAGATAACCACAAAGAGGCCGAATATGATTTTGAGCATCATATTTATCCTGTCAGCCGGCGTCCGCCAATGAACTCTATAAACTGTCCAGTGTGCTAACTTTTCACAGCGACATTATCGACAGAAACCACGTTCAAGGTGATGAAAAGCCTAGAGTTGAATCATGTGGAGAGCCGTCGCTAGCTGTGAATTAAATAATAAACAAAATAGGCTGACCACGTAGCGCACAAGGCCCAAATATACAGTTAAGACACAACCATCGGACGACCAGCCACCACTCCCTTGTCTATTCGACCCACACGGTCAACTTATTTCCTCCTTAGGTGCGCTGTTGGCATTAGAAATACCCCGTAATCAACCACTCAACTACACCCTCCATCACCACACGCAGCATCCGCAGACCGCTCCCACGGCCGACCCCGCACCGCACCCCCAATCGAACACCCCGTACCGAACACCACCTAAATAACGTCACACCACCACCCAAACCCCGACCGCAAACCGAACCTCCACCACGCCCACCAACACCATCCTCCCGCACTGCACCCCTACCAACCATTCAAATGCAGAGCCTCCGAGAACAAACAAGACGTTAACGGAACCGCCAGGACCCTCGCCCCCCCGGAACAAAACGCCAACAGACCAGCGACACCCCGCCCCCCCCCCCCCACACCCTACACCCCGCGCCCATCACCAACAATGCGAACACCACATCCGGAAACACAAACGGCCCCGCCACACCCCACCCCACCGCCCCCACCCCGCACCCGATCCCACACCTCGCACCATCACACCACCACCGCCCACCCTCGCATCGTATTTCACCGAAAATGATGTGAATCTTTCCAAAGATGGTCAATTGACCTTTCCGTCACGTTAAAGGTCCCACATTATTTGTTCAGGGCATTGTCTCTCCATTAATCTCACTAACCGTCACAGAGATGTTCCATATTCCGATACACGCCTGGCTCGGGGCGCGGGGTGACCGATATATTGTGACCTGATGACGATTAATGAAAGGAACGAGGGTAGCATAGCGGTAGTTTTATTTGTTTAGTTTCTGCTTCGCTAACGACCACAAGACATAAGGAAAAGGTCATATCGAAAGTTGTTTTAACAATTTTGCCATACGGGGTATTTTGAGCTGAAAGACGAATATGACATTTGCTTAGACGATAGATGGATAGCCGTCGAAAAATGGGCATGGTTCTCTTTTCTCCTTCATAGCCATAACACAACTTCATGACCATGTATGACGTCAGGGGTGGATCCAGGGGGCCGCAGGGGTCGCCCCCCCCCAGAACGTCAGAAGAGCGCCCCATGGGCTGTCCGTCGCTGGGCGCCTGGCGGCGCCCGGCGATGGACAGCCCGTGAGCACTCAGCGCTCCTATTTTGACTACAGGGCCCTCAGACCACTTTGGCGCCTCGATCAGAATAACAGAGCACCCCTCAGACCACTCAGTGCCCCTTTGGCGCCCCAGGATTGTTGGAAGGCGCCCCTAAATTGGCCTGCAGCCCCCTCCTAAAAAATCCTGGATCCGCCCTTGTATGACGTCATGCATATGGAATGGTAGCTTGGATCGAAAGTTATTGCGCGCAGTAATGGCGGACTGTATTGGCATATATACGCAGGCTGCTTGTAGCATGAACATCAGTTGTGATTGGTACCAATGGCAATGGCTACGGTTAGTTTGCGGCAGAAACTGCGTATGACGCAATTCTGACGTCAACAGACCTATGATGCCATACTGCCGCCAAAGTTTCGGAAATTAAAACTTTGTCTTCTACCAAGGGGCCCTTCTTGTCCTTATGTTCGAAGACCAAGCGTTGGCGAGACAATTATGTCCACTATAACCTAGTTTTCTATCTGCTTACAAAATCTGCCTAGTTCAGTTCAAATATACCCATATTAAAGGTGAGCTTATTCTCTTTAACACAAGAATAGTCATGCAATTGGAATAAATCTTGAACAGTTCAATGAACAGACAACAAAAGGCTCTGAGCATACATTAACTCCCAAGTCATCTCAACGATGCACAAGTCTAGTCCGTGCAACGCTGGGGACCTGGGGAATTTACTTCACCCTTCCGAACTGTCTCAATGACTTGCAAATTATGAAAGATAGCGACATCAAACTTTTAGTGTTTTTTTCCTGGATACATTGAACGACTTCGCATAAAATTTTACTTAAATTGAGGCAGCAATTTGAGAGATTATCACGGCTGAATGACGTCATGTCATAGCGTTTTTGGTGGAAAACGACAACTGCTTGAAGAATTGTAGACGTCACACACATACAAAATTGTTTGGCCTTATTTTAATTATATTGGATATGCATTATATTTGTATTTTTGAGAGCTTTCGATCACCACCTTGTGCGTCTCGCTGCAGTTATTGGTTCGGAAGATACGAGGGGTAACATTTATCTGCCAGTGGGACGCGGGAGACGAAGCTCTCCCAACCTCCGTAGTCCGAAGACGCATAAGCCCTCCGTTCTAACGCTCCGTAGACCACAGGATCACACCGTTTGAACGTTACACAGATAACGTCCCGATGATTCCCTCTGAATACACTGGATCTGGAGCACCTGTAACCCCCGTACGTGCCCGCACCCAGTGCACCACCTGGCGAGACCATCAGTGACTGTGTAAGTGACCCGACCCGACCCAGCCGGTCCCGGAGGTGGCATATATCATCGACAGTCGACGCGGCCCACCGTGCGGCGTCGCTGTTTACGCTTTACTTCCGACAGGAAATAAGCCGCTCATTAGCGAGACCCTCGACAGGGTGGAGAGTAGCGTCAACAGTGCAGCGGCGCGGCCGGACGTCGAACGGCTCAGAATCACCTCATCAGGCGACAAATTGGCGAAAACACACACATACATATTTTTTCTTCAAACTACGTGAAGACAATATTTGTCTGACAAATGTGCAGATTATGATATTTGATAAGGTTTGGCGACGCATTAATATTTTATATGTTCTGTTTTTCTATGATTACGGCAAATTGTGAGACACTTCCTTTTGTTGTTCTACCTCGTCTATCTTGTGTTCATCTCACCGGCAAGCGCTGGCCTGCAGGAGAAGACGGCGAATGTCATTACACGACTGATTAACCAGACTTGTGCCTGGATCCGGGATCCAGTGGATTATGGATCTTTGTGTCCTGTGTCCCGGTCCAGCTGAGACACCAGACCCGTATACTTTAAGCCGGGATCCACAAAGATCCAATATCCTAATATATGTTATGCCTAGGGATCTACTGAGATCCCAGATCCAACTTCGGGATCCAGGCACAGTGGTGAGAACTTTCTTGCTATTTTTATAATATTATAAAATTAATTACAACGTCTATGTTTGCTGATAGGTACAATTTACAAGGTAATTTGTAGGTATGCATTATCTAGGTACATAGTACAGACGCAAAATAGAGACCACAACTTTTTTGTCAGTCCCTGCATCATGTGTTTCAAGATCTAAGGCTCGTTTTTAGTTAAAGATCCACTGAGATTCAAGATCCTGAAGCATTTTAAGCCGAGGAATCATAAGAATCCAAGAGCCTCATGCATTTTACGCTGAGGGATCCACTGGGATCCAAGATCCTCATGTATTTTATACTGAGGGATCCTTTGGGATCCCAGATCCAACTTCGGGATCCAGGCAAAAGTCTGCAGATAACTAAGGATATTAAATGCAAAGATGACTGTTGTGACAAAGGGGCGCTAGACGCAACTGATGTGAATGTGACAGGCGTTGCGTCTACTCTGGCTGAGAATAAGAGATGCCGCTTATGTGAAAAATATGGAGCATACCTTCACAGAGAGTAGATAGTTTAATCTCCCGTACTCTAACAGATAGAGCTTGACAATATCACTAGGCAGCCCGAAATGATAACTCTGAGAATCTCACGTAGTACGACGTCTGAGTCAGTCTGAAGTCTGACAGCTGACTGGATCGATTCCCTCCCCTCCCCTCCCCGCCCTCCCCTGTCCCCCAGTGCTCCTGTGCGGTGACAATCCCTGCTTAACTACAATTACGGCGCGGACCCTCGGGAAATCGGCGCCAGTTTGGCAGTGTGACGTAAAAACGAGATTGGTGGAGAAGGTTCGATGTCGTTCACCCTCCACAGACCAAGAACGTCTCGCCGATTGGAAAGCGACAAGTGCTGTGGCCAGGCAGACGAGAGAGTGCGATATGTGTAACTCTGGAAATGGGCTGAAGGAAGCACCGCTGCCAATGATCGGCTGTATACCCACTCCTTTACTCGGAAAACGGGAGAAGCTGATGACGACTATGGCTCTGTGCAGCGGTATGGAAATATCACACTGATTTTCGTCGACCAGTCAGTGGAACCGGGAAATTCGCCAGCGAATAAGTTTGCTGAGTTCAGCCTGAGTCGGAGATAAGAATACGCAGAAGCCTGGCAGATGTAGACTGTCAGGACGTAGCTGATAACATAGATCGGAGTCTAGATAGGAGCTTGTATCGGGGCTTGATCTGCATTACTGCAGACGGCAGAAGCACTTATACATTATTTTAGCAAGGATCGTTTCGCATAATGCTAAGAGCGGCTCCTAGGAACATTATTATATTCAGAATCTCGATGTGGTATTGAAAGCATTACTCAATGATACGTAAAACAGCAATGTGCCTAAAATATCAGATATCTTTTTAATATTTTGACTGCAGGCATTTGTTGGAAATCATCAGGGGGCTCACTCCGGCACATTCAGCATTACAAAAGAGGGTCCAGTCCAGCGGATACTAGCCTCTGATTGGTCGTGACGTCATCGGCACACGTATGCTAGCCGGCCTGATCAGCGTGTTAAATCCCAGTAGGAGCCCCCTCTAACTAAACAACTAAAAAGGCTAGCAAGACACGAAAAAAACGTTCGAAAGCACTTTAGAAAGCTATTCGAAGTTACCGGACATTATTTGGCTCAGGTCAATATTAAGGTCACCAGAGGTAATCAAAAATCACGTTTTCGAAGTGATGGACTATGCTCTAAAAACTCCATAATATCTCGGGAAATATGAGAGAAGCAAACGAAAAAAATCAGAGCTCATTGAAAATTCAAACCGCCCTGTTATGATATATTTAAGCTCAGCGGTCCATAGTTTAGGCACCAGGAGTCACCAAATGTCAGAGAGTATTTTCTTATAAAACGCTTGTCATTAATAACTTTTCATTGTTTGGACACTAGCAGAAACTTTTAACACCATCCTGTTTTTCTCGTGAAGGCGCTTTGAAACAACATATTAATGGTGACCTTGCGTTTAGGTTCAACCCTAAAAAAATTGACCTCAGGTCAAGGTTCATTTGGTGAACCCAGGTAGGTCATCCTGCATATGAAGCGGACGTGACTCGACAATACAAACACAATGGTGTCACTTACACGTCTATATCTTTATTCTACCAAGAGTTATTGGCAAAAAGGTGCTTGTGACCGAGATGACCTCAGCCGACCCTACAGATGCCACTGAGCAATAATTTATACCTGGGTCATTAACTATGAGCTACAATAGTATGATTCTGAAATAATTGGCCAGATCCAATGCAAGTTTTTTTAAAGGAGCATTCGAATATTTTACATTGAAACTAACTTTGATGACCTCTTGGTTGACCTCAATATTGAACTGAACCGAATAAACTCAAGTAACTTCGAATTGACCTTGTTAAAGAAGCTTTCCAACCACTGCGTTTCTGCGCCTTTCTAGCCTTTTTCTTTTCGAGTTAAGAGGTGGGACCCAATGGATTTAACCACCTGATCATGCGGCTAGCGAACATTTGTCTCTGTGTGGTGCCGCTTGACGTCACGACCAATCAGGCCTTGAGACCCTGTTTTTTGCCGGAATGGCCTACCTTGTTATAGAGCCTGGGAATACATGACACAATGCCTAACAGTGCGCATCAGTTCCGTCCACGACTGTGCCGATGTCAGGCGTGTAGTTTGGTCGAAGGCAGATCGAAGGTTTCTCTGTCAGCTACCTAATTGGTATTGCGTTAGATCTGTTGCTTGGGGTCGAAGTCTTGGATAATAATTCATTGGTGCTTATTGGAGTCTGGAGACGTTATTGTATTTTTTTCTAGGCTATGCCAGTTTCGATCATGATCTACATGAGACATTTCTTTTCAATATCTGTTTATGGTAAACTATTTGCTGGTTTTGAAAATGGATTGCCAACCTTCGTTACTTCACTACTCTGTCTCTTAGCTTTGCTTGATATTGTGGACAGACAGGTAAAGAGCTCAATCGCTATCTACGATACATTTAGATACCAGGCCACATTACCTAAACAGAAGCAGCACAAAGCCCAACGCACAAGCCTGGCTCCGAAAGCACAGCTGCTCTCCACTTCTATCGGCTCTCCAGCTCAGTCCCTTGGCTTAGACCGGTCCAGAACGTAATTTTCTATCGACTCTCCAGCTTTCAGTCCTTTAGCCCGGCCCAGAACGAAATCTTCTATCGACTCACCAGCTCAGTCCTTTAGCCCGGCCCAGAACGGAATCTTGCTATCGACTCTCCACTCTCCAGCTCTCAGTCCTTTAGCCCGGCCCAGAACGGAATCTTCTATCCGACTCTCCAGCTCTCAGTCCTTTAGCCCGGCCCAGAACGGAAATCTTCTATCGACTCACCAGCTCAGTCCCTTAGCCCGGCCCAGAACGGAATCTTCTATCGACTCTCCAGCTCTCAGTCCCTTAGCCCGGCCCAGAACGGAATCGATAGCAGCAGCGATAACGGGTGTTCTCGTGCAGCCGGATAGATTGACACGCCAGACTAGTGGGCCGTAAATTTGGCAGACCCTGCGGCTAACCAGTCGCGTCAATACCAGCCGAGTCGCTACACGGCCCGCGCATAAGGATCGTGCTGCTACTAGCCACTTCGTCACACCGACTCAAATATCGTTTAGCTTTTGGGCGAACTTGAATACCCTTTTTGAATAAACACTTGTGGGACAGTTTATTGATAACGACATTTTGTTGTTCCTGAAAATGCATTGTTTGTTCTTCGCGCCTAATATTCGACAAAATGCTTTCTTGTATTCCGTTCATTGTTTATCCATCCTATGATTTAGTCTATTTCTAAACTATCTTAACTATAGGACTCACAGTGAATCTCCATTGTTCATTATGCTGTGCTGTATTTTTTGCTCATTCTCTTCTCGCTTTCCCCCATCATCGCGGGTATTTAATTGCTTCTTCCCAGCATTTATTTCGCCAGCGTCCCTCCTTTGTGCCACCAAATCAGGCCGAGGTAAGTGCTTCTTGCAACCCCATCACGAGTCCAAGGCACAGCATCTCTTCTAGAAAACAAACACATGACACACACAAAGCACACACATGCCGCGCAGCGCGTGCGTGGTGCATGCAAATGCGGCACGCACACACGTGCATACGCCACACGCACCACACGCACACGCACACACACACACGACACGACACACGCCAGGTTTGCACACACGCACAGCACACGCACACGCACACGCACACGCACACGCACACGCACACGCACACGCACACGCACACGCACACGCACACAAATGTCCACCCTAGTGTCTAGGCGCATCCGATAGAGACGCAGTTCTGTATCCAGCGCGCCCTGCAACTCGATCCCAGTAGCCCAGCGGAGGACGGTAGTTGCCAGTAGTGCAGCAGCGTCGGCCCGAAGGAGTCGGTTACTGGCTGGCAACTGAGTTCTCCGGGTCCAGTTCGGACCTCTCCGTGCCAAGGCGTCTGGGTTCGGCGGCGTCGTTAAATTCCGACGACGGTCGAGATTAGGACGCCGATACGCTGCCGCTAAATTGACTGGTGCAATAGGCCCGGGGCAGAGTTGAGGAATGCTTGGGTGTGCGCCGCGTGTAAGGCGCGACGCCGTTCTGGTGTTGACAAAATGCGTGCTGTTGTAATTTGTGGAGTTCAAGCAAATGTATAGAAACGCAAATCGATTTGACATGACACACGATTCATGGTGCTGCAGGTTTTTGCTGCAAGATTTGCGCTGTGACTACTACTACGAGTGAAAACTCCCCGAAATTGATAGAGCCGGACTATTCTTACTATTCAATTAACCCAGCTCCATTCGTAACGACGGAATCCGGACCAATTCTGAACCAATTCTTAGGACGGATCCGGATTAAGCCGTACTGCACACAGGTCGCCGGACGCACCGCTGCAAAATTCGCGCTCGACTGCCCTAAGATCGGACGTATATCGATCAGGGAGTGATTTAAATGAATCATTAATAGGCCGTCCTGCTGCTGTATTGATTGGGGTCAGCTGGCACGAGGCCGGCGACCGAAATCCCGAGGCAGAAGCTCGCTGCAAGTCGCGTGTGGCCAGATCGCGTCGTGACCCCGCTGCCCTGCACGCAATCGGGTCGGTACTTTAGTGGTGCCAGTTTCCGAAAATATTTGTCCAATGTCCGACCGATGTCCAAGACTATAGTCAGTCTGTCCGTCCGAAACTGCTCCGAAATCATTGTTTGTCCGAAATTTGTCGAAAGTAGAAACAAATGTATGATATGGAATATAAAAGATTCAACTGTATCCTTCAAACAATATATTCATAACGTATAGGCATTTGTGGTCAAAAATTGTTAGCATTTAAGATATGAAAGCCACAATCACCAATACATCAGGAAAACATGTTTGATAAAAAGTAAATGGGTAGGTGATTTTGACGAAGCCATCCTTGGTCATTGGATGTCCGAAATGTCCAAAGAAATATGCTTTTGTCCGTCCGAACCGAACCGATCTTCGGACAAATTCGGATTTCCGAAAATGTTTGCACCAATTGGCACCACTAGTCGGTACCATGGTGGTTGGTGGAAACTATAATGGCCGTAGTGTGTAGTGGGTGATGGTGAAATGACGGGAAGACGGAGAATCTCTTTCGAGATGGTTCAAGGCTTGTGATAGCTGTGGGATAGGGTTGTTCGTTCATTAGGACACGGAAGTTGCATATTGTAATGTGGCACAGATTTGGCTAAATCTAAGCTATTTTTGAAAACCGTATTTTTATGAGTTTTATTAACTCAGCAATCTGGGCACAACTATATTGCGCATTCTTTGTTTAGCCGGAAGTTGCTACTTAAAGATAACATGGAGCACATATTGTCACTCAAATAATGTTGTCACATTTTTTTCAACGCAAACATAAGCATGTCACCAGCTCACAACATACCACTCGAGTATACGACAACACAAATCATGATCCCATAGCGGCCAACACCTTCATCCCCAGCTTCACCTCAGCCCAGATCTTGAGAAGGCTGCCGACTGATAATCCTGCGCGAAGGTCACACCTGAGATTCGCTGCCGACACTCCAGACCGGCAATTCACACGTGAGACGCGTCTGGAGCAGCTCTCGACAGACTGCACTGCGGCGCCTGTCGAGCTCACTGAGTCCGCTCAGATAGGTCAGGTAGCGCCGGCCGCCGCCTCCATGAGTGACCCCAGGGACCCCAGAGACCGTGAGGCCATGTTCGAGTGGTATCGATCCTGGTCGATGGAGAGGGGCTCTGGCAGGACGTGATCAGCCTGAGGTGATCTCAGGTGTTCCCGCGGTGACAATCGATCGGATTGATTTTGTGCTGGGATGAGGGACACGGGGCATAAAATGTACGGGTGCGGGTTTTATGCGGTGATGGATAAGCAAAACAATATTATACGATGTTCGAAATATCTTCATCGTTTGTTACATAATAGTTTTGATGGCGCCACCGTTTTTAAACAGCGAAAAGTCTTCTAGACCACAGTGACTATGTGTCACACTGCGCGGCATCAACCTCGTGAAATTTGCTTGCAGCATGCACCTACCAGTGCTCTCAATCTACATTGTCACTGTCGACCCAGTGACCCGGTCACACTTCGCACTCAGCTATTCATTCTCCCACATATACTAGCTACGCGATCATCCCTTAAACCTTTCCTCATTCGCACTTGCCTGGAATTTCCCGCGTTTGCTTGTCTTTTCCTGTTTATCGCGTACCCGGTGGTGTGGAGCCGGACCGGGTTCGCCGAGTCTGGTCGTTTACGTCCCTATCTGGTCAGGTCCGAGCGAGTCTATCCGGTCTGCTCGTTAGAATTCTGGCCGGTTCGGGGGTGGGCGCAGAACGATGTTCGTTTACGAGTCACCAGCGGTCGGCAGCGCGGTCACCAATCACGACGGAAATCGGAGGTGGGCGGTGGCGGTGGCGGTGGTCGGATCGGGGGCGGTGGATAGGGGCGGCGGTGGTGGCGGCGTCGGCGGAGGCAGTAGAGGCCGGGGGCGGGGGAGGGGGTGGAAGGGTGAGAGGGGGTACGGGTCACTGTTGGTGATAAACAGAGGTGACATGATCACTGGTATGTCCTCTGAGCAGGAAGATTGCAGTATCTGAGAAGCACTTGAAAGTGAGTGGCAAAATGGAAACCAAGCGCTGCCCAGCCGAGAAGATGTGAAGCACTAGATTGAAGTTTAAACAAAAACAAATCAAGTAAAACCATTTAGAAACATTTATAAACAACAGGCAGAAAGTTAAGGTGAAGTTAGTCGTAGTTACGACTAGTTAAACTGGAGAGTTAAATTGTGTTTGAGGAAGGGATAGTATTAGAGGCAATCGACGATAAAACAAACTTGCGACGATACACAGATGCACAAAAGCTTAACAGCACACTGTTCCTATTTAAATCGATTTACAAAGTCAGATAAGTAAACGCGTGGACATGTACGTTTACTTACTTCCTCTCATAAACATTCAATCCCATTTCAGACATTCATTTCCTCTCAAAGTTGCGTCATCGTCCAGACGACCCGCGAGTGACACAAACTTGAGCGCCAAGTGGCGGACGACACCGTCCAATCCCCGGCCACGTCAGTCTTATGACGTCACACCGTCAGATGCAATTTGTCGGCTGCGGAGACGGAGCTCGTTACGGCGCGGCCCGAGCGGGCGCCGACGAGACCTGAGCTCCCGGAACCGACAGACATGCCGCGTGGGCAGCGGTAACTCGCGCAGAGGGCAGCCGGCAGGGCACCGGCGGCGGAAGTCCGGCCCCCACGCCGCCGGCGTCCCGCAAAGGCGAGAGGCCGGCGACATTTGTCACTCTCCTGGGCGATGTCCACTCAGATGCCGGTCACGTGTCGGTAGAGTTGGCGCCATAATTCGGCGCGGCGCCAAAGTTCACCTGGCCGGCCGCGGTGTGGCGGCACATCGAAGTTATTACGCGGCAGGCGCGTTTGTTAGGATGAAACACTCGCGGGCGAAGGGGAGTCTGATGGCGATGCTTGTGGTGGCTTTTTAGTTGGAAGGTAGAGTAGAGCAATTGTTGTTTCATTAACTTTTACGGTCAAAATATTTGAACTAGCTTTTGAAATTACGAATGTTATAATATATACACAACTGGAGAGTTGTATGCCTGTGGCCTCGGCCTCAAATTGGAGGCCGAGGCCGCATTAATATAAATATCATATCTTCGATTGCTGAATTTTACACAAATGTGTTACGAACCACATATAACGGGAGACCTCCTGATATCTCTCTCCTGTTATCTGTGATCGAACTAATGAACTATTTTGAATGATGCATTGCAATCAAAAATAGTTTCCTTAACAAAGAGACGGGCTCCTGGCTATCCCTATTGGGGGCTGGTTCTGCCCCCCCCCCCCGGAGATCTCGAGCATAGTTTGTCATGGGTGTCAAAACCCCAAGCCCAGCCCAGCCGAAGCCCATGAACGCCAAGTCCCAGAGCCAGACCAGACCCATTCAAATTCATAATATTGAGGCCCATGCCTGGTTCGGCCCTTCAGATTAAGCAGATAATCGTTTTCACCAAATTTGCAACTATCATCCTAGCATATGTACTTGCATACTATTAACGAGAAATAATATCACGCACCTGTGTGTTGCTGTGGATCTGGACTTATCGAACGCAGCCTTGTCGGTCAACATTGTATATTGGATCAGACTTTGGATCGNCCTTTGATTCGCAGCGAGACGCACAAGGCGGCATACGAAAACTCTCAATGGAACGCATCTAAAGCATACTAATTGAGGTCACATATCAGGTCAAGGACGGCCAGGGTTAAATGTTAAAATCGAGGCATTTTAGTTAATGGATTATTATTTCCATCCCAAGCCTTTGATTGCGATCATCATCACCTAAAGTGCTCACAGTGGCAAAATACACATTCTGCATGAGCTTCAGTTAGATTGTTGGCAAAAGTCAAGGTCAGGTCATACAAGGTCAGATGCGTAAAATATCTACAAAAGTCCTGTGACATGTTTTATGGGCTACTTTAGTGTATTAATTATATATTAATAGTAGATTAATTATATGACCTCATTTCAAATAAAGCAAGCGTCCAGCTCAGGGTCAAGGTCAGGTCACATGAGATCAAAACTTGAAATGGACTACATCTAGAATAAAAAATGTTTCTAGAGACCAGTTGTGTCTAAAAAAAAAATGTTGGCATTTGTCTGTATCGGTACATTAAAAGCCCAATAACGCAATTAAATATGACGTCAAGAGTTCCCATACTTAGGGAGCTGTACGTCAGCCAAAAATAAATATATTGCTTTGCAACTTGTAAATCCATAAACTTAAAAATGTGCTGACCGACTTCCAATTTTTTACTTCAAACGATCCACCGTTGTGTTGCCGCAAATGTCGACTATCTATAGGTATTTGCCTTCATTTATCCCCCCAGTGACCGAATTTCAGCTCGACGGGGGGGGGGCTGGATCTGTGACTGGGGGGGGGGGTTGTCCCTACCCCCAGTTAACATGTTAGACGAGTTCCTGCGGCACTGTGCATACATAAAGGAGTGAAGAATGGACAAGTAAGCAACAACCTAGACGCTTTCAGTGTAAACCTAATAACAGGTTCTGAACAAACAAGTTTTCGAGAATGCAATCGAGAATCGATAATGCAAATTTAATTTTTCACAAGTTGCCGAAGAAGACAATCGACTTCTTCTAAATGCATACAAATTGTGTAAAATAACCGAACGTTAGCCAGAAAAGTGACGATGGATGACCACCACCCCCCACCAGCATACGACCCTCTTCCTGTTCACTTCCCCGTCCTGTACAACCATCAGCCGGCTTCAATAGCTGCGCGCCGCCGCACAGAATCGTGTCAGCTGGCGATGACGCGTGGCGTGGCGCGGACCACACTCCACACAGCGCGCCTCCTCCACACTCCACACAGCTTGGGCCTCCTCCACGCAGCCTGCCCCCTCCCACACCATTGTGGCCGTGTTTGACCGGGCCGCGTGCGCGCCGACCGTCTCGCAGCCAGCCGCCGCGTCACGTACGCCGCACAATGACCGCCGCACGCCGCGCCGAGCGCCGCTTTCGCCGCCGCCTAGTGATGTGCGGCGCGGCGCGGCGCAGTCGACACAGCTGCGGGGGGGGGGGCGGCCGGCCCACATAGCGCGGCGGCCGGCTGACAGCGCACCTCTGCACACCATCACACCGCACACAGCAGCTCCACCGCAGCTCCACACGCCGCCAGCCACAGCTGCGGCAGCCGGGCACGGATGTACGCCACGACAAACATACAGCGCGGCCTGACATCAGATCGACACCGGGTGACATCAGATCGACACCGGGTGACATCAGATGACAGCGACAGGGAGCGTCGCGTGCGGTGCTGCTGCCGCTGCGAGGAGCCGGACAGGTTTAACTCCAGCTGTGAATGTTGCCACAGACTGTCAACCTGTCGTCACCTCATCTCCTCGTCTCACTGGCATCAACACTGATCGTCTCTCGTGGGCATGCCACTTTGGCAGGCTCCCACTCCAGACAGCGACCAGACGACTGACACCGGACAGCTACTCCAGAGTCCAGACAGCGACCAGACAGCTGAGTGTCCGTCACCGCCTGCTGTCACCCCATCACCGTCCGAAGCACACGGCCAAGTCAGCTGTCGATCCGGCTGAGACCTCACACAGGCTACAGCCCACAGGTACAGTCGAGTCGCTCCAGTCCGACTGCACCGGCCATCTGTGTACGTCACGACGTCACGCGCCGGCGTCACGTGTGGTCGTCACGGAGTCACGTGGCAGACCCAGCATGCTGTGAGACCCAGGGCTCGGTGCCGTACTGCCGACGCTGCAACGTCGGCAGTACGGCACCGAGCCCAGACAACAATTCCACACACGACGCAGCCTCAACCAGCCTGACACAGTCAAGGCCTCTGCTTAGATAACGGCTTACCAACGCACGCTGGTAACGTAAACACGAAGCGGACAGTGAGTTTTTGCCAAGCGGATGGGCTGATCTATTCCTCTCCTAACCAGGAAAACGCATGCGGCTGCGTAGGCGGCGCTGCTGACACTAGCAATACGAAAAACGTGCGCTGGAACTGAACAAGAGGTTGAATCTAGCCCAAAACGAGTGATTCGGTTTCCGTAAACTCACGGACCACACCCGCGCAGGCCGCAAAAAGTTCGGCAAATTGAGCTCGACAGATACAGCCCGAGTGGGCTAAGAGCTCGCTCCACCTGGCCCAGAAATACAATGTAGAACAGAACAACAGTGGCAGAGCGTGTGCCAAAGAACAACAACTGGGTGCCAGCGGGCACAGAGTAGGTATGGACACCAAGTCGAATCTATCTACGACCTGAGCCCGAGACGACCTCAACCAGCTCGGAACAGAGAGACCTGTAGGACAACACCGTCAGGTTGTCCAGTCGCACAAGACGCGGGAAAGGGTTCCATAACAGAATCGTCAGGAACACAAACGTAGCTGATAGTCTTCAATCAGCGATGCAACCCCCTATGAACACTCAGAGATGATCCGTGAATGCGAGTCTGCCAATACCCAATATAGGCACTCTCCCATTCGGTGATTCATTTACACTGTAACAGGTGATAACGGAGATGAATTGTTACAACAAAACGCTCTAATTGACGTGCAAGGTCGAGTCATCATTTTAACGAAGCATAACCTAGAAATGGTAAAACCGGCTGCCGACGACCAGGTCGGAAAGAGGCGGTGACACCCCTTCCGCACCCCCCTCCCTCATCTTCAGACACCACGCCCCTGGAGCCACGCCGCAAAGTGAGCCCGATACAAGGCGACCTGTGAGAACATGACCACCTGTTCGAGCGCCTATATTCGCACACCACTCGTCACGCTAGCTGGCCCCGTCTGGAGGTAAACACTTTTTGTCTGCTGTGACAAGGCTACCCTTCAAAAACATACGCTACCCCATAAAGATATGCGTGGTGCCGTCAACACATCCCCAAGCGTGTGCAGCACGCCTCTCTGAAGTGCTGAAACCAGCAGCAGGGCAAACCAGGGACCGTACATGACGCCCTCTGCGCTCACGGTATACTAGTTGCTGAGCGACCCAACCGGACCGTCTACACACACGGCTCCGAACCACAGGACCGCGTATCACCCCGCTCCATCAGAAGGCACTTTCAACCACACTTACCCTCACCACCCGAAATGAACCGTCACCTCCGGATCTACACAGCCAGGAACGTCGATCACGTCGTGCCCACCTGCAGTACCTGCTCTCAACAAAAGCTACCAGCAAATAACCAACGCTGGTGACGTGATGGTCTCCACGTCAGCCCCGGACACGCATCTACGTCGAGCCGTAGCGTAGATACCCGTATCAGGTCACCATAGCAACGGACGCCAGCCTGTCTCCCCCATGCAGATATCACTCTATTCCGTAATAAAGCCCCGTCCAGACAATAATACGCACAGATGCCCCACCATCGAAAGACTGCCAGCGTTCCGCTGACCGTCGTCTGGCAACCCCGGCTCGAGTTACGCTGCCGCGCGCGACCCGGCCTACCAATTAGCGGAAGCCGACACGAGACGTGACAGCTGTGCCGCCGCGCCACCCAGGAGGCGCTACCCCGCCCCCCCCCTCCTGTCCCCAGCACACACACACACCACAGCAGCCAGCAGCGGGGGCGGGCGGGTGACATGTATGGTCCGGGCTGACACTCCCCGACACAAGCCCGCCATATCTGGCTCGTTGTGTATGCAGTGAGCTGCTAGTAGAGGCCACACCCCAAGGCTGCTGTTAGGTCGTGGGTGAGTAGTATGCAGGCGCACTGGGCCACACAGTGTAACTATTCCACTGTGACAGATCTGCCGCTCGGAATCCCGTCGACAGACTCACGCCGCTATGGAGGATCCAAACCGCTCGGTTCCATCACAAGATCAGCCGCTATGAGGACCCACAACGCCTCCCCGGTGACCACAAATCAGCCCGCTATGGAGGGATCCAAACGCTCGGTGATCACAGATCAGCCCGCTATGGAGGGATCCAAACGCTCCCGGAGTGGACTTCTCGCCGCAACGGCAGCAGAAAGCACGCCATAGCATGTATTTCCTATCTACTCGATCGGTCTGAAACTGATCACCGAGGATGGGTCTAACATCCGCTAATGCTAGCCAGGAAGAGAACATTTACGTTTATCCGTCTGATTTTTATCCGGAAAGAGCAAACAAGAAAGGGGTAAACTCCACGTTCTATTTATATGTTGCAAGTCTTAACCAAGCCAAGTAAGCTAATTCAATTTCATTTATCGGACCGTCAGGTTCATTTACATTTGAAGACGAACCAGCGCCGGGTATGCCGAAGATGCACATCTTCAAGATACAGTTTCACAGAGGGCTACACACCGCCCACCCGATCCACAGGTCCTCCAGCGACGACCTGCAGCGACCTGCAGCGTCCTGAAGGCACCTGCGTCTAATTAACTGCAGCGATAGCGGGCGGAGCTCGGCGGCGGACACGGCCCTGGGACAGGCAGGCGGCGGCGGCGGCGGCGGCGGCGGCGGCAGAGCGGCACGAGCCCGTATATGGCGGAGACTGCAGTGCACTCTAGGCTGGTCGTGACAACCAGTGGCTGATAAGTCAACTATCAGGAGGGTGACTCAGCCGGCCATTTCCAGTAGCGGCCAGCAGTGATATGGCGTTATCGCTGGTTTAATGCCCTGCGGTGACGCATCGGCGCCGTAATAGCTGCAGTCGCCCGCGGATATCGCTAGGATCTGACGATAAAATCGCCGTGCTCTAGCGATCAATACGCGTCAGCCAACAGACGGCAAATGTGATGGACGCGTCAGAGCGTCAGCGCAGGTAGAAATGAGGGCGATGCCATTTTATGGGTACACAGATCAAAAAGGCCGTGTGTCGGTTTTGTGGGAGCCCCATATGCCAGCAAACAGCGCACTCAAACTCGCATAAGCAGCAAGGCGCCTTTGTCACGTCGGTTCGCCCCACTTCCCAGTGGGTATTACATTCCCGCGATACATCATCCTTTTGCATGGCCATTGATGCTTTGAACGCCACGTGAGAATATGATTATGCGCCTCGCCATTGTGGGGCTACACGGGAGGTTTCACCGGGGACGGTCCCCGAAACTGTGAAGGTCACCCCATTCACGGCCTCGCACTCCATAGCCGCATGTATCACCGGACTTCGGTGACGAGTCACCGGAACCCTATCACAGCGCTTATCACACTGCCACCGCCGTGATGTCAATCACAGTATGACACAGGCCATCACGAACTGACAGCTCGACAACACACGCGTCGCTCCATACAACCGTGACGTCACTCCATACAACAGCAACGTCGGCGGCATCCAACATTCCCTCACGACACAGACTGGTCAGCGAACGCTGGCTGGCGTCCGTCTCTCAGCACTGGATAATCTGTGCGCTGTACCTGGTACTCGGTACTCTGTGTACTCGGTACTCGGTGTGCCCGGTACTCTGTACTTTGTACTCGGTACTCACGTCTCTCCGCGGTACGCGACGCCGAAGTACTTGCGCTCCTTCAGTGAGCAGTGTGAGGCGACGATGTCGGCCAGTTCCGAGGTCAGCAGACGCAGCTGTACACTGACGTGCACCGAACGCTCGCTCCCGGCAGATACCACACTATCTGCGACCTGACGGCGTCAACCCTGGGGGCGAGGTCAGGTCATGGTCCAAGGTCAGCAAGGAATCCCCACACAACTGCGACCCGACGGCGTCACCTGGGGCAGAGGTCAGGTCAGGTCAAGGTCCAGGTCAGCAAAGATCACACACATCTGCGACCTGACGGCGTCACCTGGGGCAGAGTCAGGTCAGGTCAGGTCAGCAGGATCAGTCCACACATCTCGACCCCGACGGCGTCACTGGGGCAGAGGTCAGGTCAGGTCAGGTCAGGTCATTCAGCCAGGATCCACCACACATCTGCGACTTGACGGCGTCACCTGGGGGCAGAGGTCAGGCAGGGTCAGGTCAGGTCAAGCAGGATCACCAACATTCTTGCGACCGCGAACGGCGTCACTGGGGGCAGGAGTGTCAGGTCAGGTCAGGTCAGGTCAGGTCAGCCAGGTCACCACACATCCTGCGACCCGACGGCGTCACCTGGGGCAGAAGGTCAGGTCAGGTCAGGTCAGCAGGATCACCACACATATGCGACCGACGGCGTCACCTGGGGGCAGAGGTCAGGTCAGGTCAGGTCAGCAGGATCACCACACATCCTCGACCGGACGGCGTCACCTGGGGGCAGAAGGTCAGGTCAGTCAGGTCAGCAAGATTCACCACACATCTGCGACCCGACGGCGTCACCTGGGGGCAGAGCATCAGGTCAGGTCAGGTCAGCAGGATCACCACACATCTGCGACCTGACGGCGTCACCTGGGGGCAGAGGTCAGGTCAGGTCAGCAGGATCAACACCCAGCGTCGAACGGACGGGTTCGCCTGGATCAATCATCAAAGATCAGGTCAGGTCAGACAAGGTCATCAGGATCAACACCCAGCGTCGAACGGACAGGTTCGCCTGGATCAATCATCAAAGATCAGGTCAGGTCAGGTCAGGCCAGCAGGAGCACAACACGTCGCCGACTGGACGGCATTGGGGTCACAGCAGGTCAGGTCAGGTCGCCAGAATCACTGCACACGGCCAGATGGATAGCGTCGCCTGATGGTCACAGACCGGCTCAGGTCAGGTCGTGCAAGAGTAAGAAGGATCAGATCAGACCATAACAGAGCAAGCCCGATACTATCAAGTCATGCCACGAGCCACCAACCAAAACAAAAACAGTTGACGCAAGCCGGCACCACCACTGGTGAATCATGCACGAGGCTGAAAAACTGGGAAGTACAGCAGACGCCACACAGCGCGTACAAACGCTAAACATTCGCCGGCACCATCCGATATAACCCGAGCGCGGCACGATGCTGGCAGCTGACACGAAACAGGTCATAACAAAATCACCAGACGTCCGCCTGGCCTATGTTACATAACAGGAACCATCAGTTTCACGGAACAACATGATCGCAGCAAGAGCACTTACGCCAATAGCAGTCCCGACACTGCGATGGCAATGCATTAAACGTCAATGTTGCTAAGTATGTATGGGAAACTAGTATCAGCATAATCGTGGGACGTGGCCGCAATTGTCTGCATCAGCCGTGGGAAAATGGTATTAGCATATAAATCAACAGCTTGTCTTGTAACCATAGTGTAGCGCATTCAGACCATGAGCGACGAGACAGTGAGAGCGGTGTCGAGGTTTTACCACACACTATATCACAGATTCGTGTGTGGTTCGCTGGCCACATGCCAGATTTCCCAATGGCAGCTTCCGTGCCTGGTTACCCCCATCACCGTCCAATAGCAATTCGGCTCTTCACATCAGCAGCATTGAACTATAGCAGTGGCTCTCAAACTCCTTCGACCCGCGACCCCTCCAGGCGAGCTGGGGTACAGCTGCGACTCCGCAAAAAAGCTGAACCACATAGAAGAAGAGTTAAAAATACACCGTCGCAAGTGATTCGGTAGCCATTCAAGACCGTCTCGCGACACTCGGGTCCGTGGCCCTCCGTTTTGAACCCTACACAATAGCATTGCAGCAGTGAAGTTGATCTAGTTCCCCTTCAGACAGCCAACTGGCCCTGGACCGCACCCGGCGCCTCACCCCTCTAACCAGAATCAGGTCGTCGCGCGCCCATGGGACACCGCCCAGCCACCGGAACGTGTAGTGACCGCACGGGTCACCACCAGGTCATGACCTCCGAACCTTGCACGGCAATGAGGCAGCCGGAGGAGTGTATACCGACCGCTAGTGACCTGGGTTGAACGTCGGGTCGCGGCCCGACCGCGGTAGCACCACGTCGACCATCACTCTCACAGCCGGCAGGGTAGCGGTCGGCTGTCCGTGGCCGGTAGCCGGGTCAGAGATGGTGACCCCAGGGTGTTACTCAGGAGACTCCTGAGGTGACCCCTGAGGTGACCCCTGAGGTGACCCGGGTCACACAGGCTTCCGACCGCCTGGGTAGAGCGCGGCCAGGTCAAACGTCAGGGTGAAGATTCCCGGTTTTTACTGCGCTCGGAAGCCGTACTAAAACCGCGATCCGTTATACCCTGAGCTCGGATACGTTCTGCCCTGGCGGAGAACTATGTAGTATGCACCCAGACACCACTGAAGGCGGCCAGGTATCGTGTAGCTACAGGGGCGGGACGGCACGAACACGCCATTGGAAACTGATATCACACATAACACACACAACACCTGAGGCCGTTCTTATAAAAAAATAGAGACACCGGCTCGATTTTTTTTAAAGAATGCTTCAGGACTGGATATTTGCTATGTTTGGGCACAATATAGCGATACCAACATTTGTATTTGGCTTTGCTGCTACAAATCTGAGGCACTATGTCGACGCTAAACATCTCCTGCGCCGAGTTATGAGCACATGAAATAAAAAAATAAAAATCGAGGCAGCGGCTTGATTTTTTATAAGAACGGCCTCAGGTGTGTATTTTGCCAGACGAAATCGTTTTATGCTCCCCATGGCCGCCACTGATGGTCAAATCGTTCACGAGTTAATGCAGCCATGACATCACGGTGTCATTTCCGTTGTGCAGATAATTCACAGATACATTGTTCGTGAGACAATGAAACATATACCAATTTCTCGGAGGGGATTTCTCGCTTTTCTTCATTCCGTTTATTTTCAGGAATAAGGATGAAGCAGACAGGAATGTGTGACGCAAAAATGCGAAACAGCGGATTACAATGTGGTATCGTGACATGACGTGATGTAGGTATGATGTTGGTTGAGGCAAATCCGTGTTTATTGCACACAAACTAATAGTATTTGCCTGTCAAACATTGTTCATCACATTAACAGTTGAGTTTTGATCTAGATTCTCAGACACGAAACACTTTTGAGCTGTAAAGAAACTGGAAACCAGACATTAATAACCAGCTTCGAGATTTCCGGTACAGTGAAAAGCGCACGTATGTGCAACAACAAAAGAAAAACAAAATTATGGTATCAATGGACTGTTTTGACAGCCAAGAAGAGTCGCGATGGACGACTTAACATAATTGATATACAATTTTGAACACATATTTTGCTCGTATTTTATCGCACCCGTAGGTTTTCGATTAACATATGCGGCGTGAAAATTTGCGAAAAGAAAAAAACAGTGGTGTAGCAATTTATATGCGTAGGTAGGTCATGCCTTACGGACGAAATGACAATAGAAGACTTCCTGTCAGAAATGTTTAACTGTCCTAATTAAGTACCATTTCCTACAGTGCAACAACAGTAAGTGATCGGTTGAGTTCGACATTGCATGGCACTGCAAACACAATGACCTGAAATATTTCACGACGGAAACGGTTGCCGAATAGTTTAATACCAGTCAAGTGAGTTAACCCGCGCGGCGTAGGGGGGGTAAATATTACCCCCTCCCGTATTTCCGCAATAACTTGAAAACCGTAATAGACAACGACGTCAAAGTTTCAGTACCTTATTCAGCATCAATTTGACGTCTGCCTAAAAAAAATCATCGAAAAAAATTGAGAACTTTGGGAGATAATGACGTTTTGATGACGTCATGTCATGCCATTTTTGTTTTGGAATAACGATAATGTTTTTGATGCATCTCGTAGGAACATAGCTTTGAGCAAGATTCAAACGCAAAACTGAAAAAGAAAGAAAAATTTTAATTCTCTACAAATTGCACTTTTTCTCGGATTTACAAAAATTTTGGGTTTATTGACCAAAAAAAAAAAACAAAAAAAAAAATCCCCAAAAATTGAAAATTTCAAAGGTATTCTAAAAAAACGTTATATTTAATATAGAACAACAAGTGTAATGAAATACCCAGACTAAATTTTCAAAAGTATAGCTTCGTTTTTCAGTGACTTGATTGCTTCTCAGCATAAGTAGGTAATGAGTCATTTATTTCCAAATAACGTTTTTTTTGGATTTTTGACCTGATACGATGACATAAAATGCATTTTGTGTTTATTAGACAAAACTACCTAAAAACATGATTGTTTATTATATAGTCAGTTTTCAGTTTGACCCTTTAGATGACCTGATCTTTTGACTTTGACGGGGTAAAGTTGAAAAATGACTGTTTCTATCGGATTATACGTGCAAAAATGACCTAAAACATGTGTCACAGCTTTTATTTGACCTATTCTGTGACAGTGACCTTTGTGACCTGACCTTGACCTTGACATTTTGCCATGCAATTTGCACATTATTACTTAATGCAATAGATGTATACACCTTTGAGAGCTTTATGTGCGTTGAAGTCTTAATCAAAGGTTATTAATTGAAAGTATGAACAGTTTAATAATTAACTCAAACTTATCCAATGACCTTGACCGTGACACTTACATTGGACCTACTTGAAAATTTCTGTTGCTTCGATTCGTTTCATTGAGAGCTTTCGATCGGCCGCCTTGCGCTCTCGCTGCGGATTATTGCGTTCGGAGATAAGAGGGGTAATGATTTACCCCCCCTACGCCGCCGCGTTCGGCGAGAGACCCCTACGCCGCGCGGGTTAAGTCAAGTAACATGCGCAGAATATATACCCAAGTTCAACCCAGACTGGGCAAATGCGACTGATACCATTTATAGTCAACTGCTATTTTAACAGAGTCCGTTAAATCCACAATAAAACGACAAAAGTGCACCTGATCCGTTATCAAGTACTATTGGATGCACCGTGAAAATACTCACTTTCCGTGATCCCTACGATAAGCTACTACCAAACCAAACCAAGAAGCATGATCACTACGATAAGCTACCAGACCAAACCCAAAAGTATATTAATTATCCTGCTGGCCACTCAAAATTATCGCCGAGACTGTCAGCCTCCATCTTATACCACTCGTTCCCTCTATGGGAGTAGCCATTCTGACCGCTTCTCTCGGCTGTCAGCCAGTTACCCTGAACGCCCATACATTCTCTTGTCAGCGAGCAATCCATCCCTCTCTCTCTCTACCACTGGAGCCATCATGACCGCCCCTGCCCACCTATCGCGGTGAAACCCTCCTAGCCGGCCCTGTCAGCGAGGCATCCGGTGCGGTATGGCACCGGCATCACTCTCTCCCTCTCCCCCTCCCTCTCCCCCTCCCTCCCAGGTCGGTCAGCAGCAGCCGTCGTCACCCGTCCAATCCACTGTCAACTCCATATAACCATCCCATCATCCCGTCTGACCAGCCGGCCGACCGGTCTGACGTCTGCAAGCGGGCAGGTTAGCTGGGGGCGGGGGAGGGTAACTATCATACCCCACCGCCACCGCGACCCCACCGCCGCCGACCGCCACCCCACCGCCGCCGCCGACCGCCCGCCGCCACCGCCACAGCCACCGCCACAGCCGCGGCCACAGTCACAGCCACCCCACCGCCGCCGCCACAGCCCCGCCACAGCCGCCGCCACCGCCACAGCCACCGCCACAGCCGCCGCCACAGTCACAGCCACCCCACCGCCGCCGCCACAGCCCCGCCACAGCCACCGCTGTACGCCCGCGTACCTAGAATGGTAAAACCCAAAATAGTAGACAGACATAGCATACTTAGGGAGACATAAATCAGTCTAAAATATATATATATATATATATATATATATATATATATATATATTATTAGCATTTGATTTAACATCAGTTGGAGCATCGGAACGTCGCCACCGCCGCCCGCATCGCCGCCACCACCGCCCACCACCGCCGCCGCCGGCGACTTCACCCGACCGGAAGCCTCGTAAACGGACAGCGGCAGGCAGTGGCACACCGCCCGGTCAGCTCCCTTCCCACGCCGCGTGAGCAGCGAAGCACCTTACGCAACCGCAACGCGCCAGGCCGAACGGCGCGGTCGGCAGGGGTCGCCAGGGGTCGACCTGGTCGGCTGGTCGAGCGCCGCTCAGGTGTCAGCCCGTGAAAGTCGGCGGCGGGCCCGGCGCGGCCCGACGACCCTGGGCAGCTGATGGGCCGAGGAGAAACCTGCGTGTCTGGCGCGGTGCCGGCCGACCACGCGCAGCGCCAGCCGAGCAGCCAGCGCTCCATCGTGCTAGGCTGGCCCAGCCGAGCCGGCACCACCACCTCTACCACTCTCACTAAAACGGCATGGGGTTCCAGCACACAGTTGCCGTGGCGGGCAGCACCACACATCAGCGTACTGTGAGGATGTGTCACTGCTCCCGCCGCGGGTACCCCTCCCACTGCTCCCGCCGCGGGTACCCCTCCCCACCAGTGCAGCGGCGGGACAGCGGATACACCACATAGTTACCGCCCCGCCCAGATAGCGCCCCATTGTTTGTTGTCGGAATCCCCCAGCGTCACGTTAGCAGAGTCGGTTCATGGCGGACACCGGAAGGGTGAGTTAACCACGCCCAGAGGCCAGAGTTAACCACGCCCAGAGGCCAGAGCCTGCAGCGCTCTGCGCAATAGGTGAGCTCTGGCCATGCCTTTCTGACAGCAGCGGTGACACCGGTATGTGGATCTCAATTCAACGCGATCACAGCGGTAATTCAACCAGCAGATATCGTTCACGGTCACAATGTGATCCCGTGGCCCCAAAACGAATGACATCGTCCGACAATAGGCAAATTGTAATTTCTTTGTTTCAAAATATATTTGGAGACTTAAATAAAAACATTTATTTCATTTAAATTTTCGTGTCACAATGTCACATGCAAGGAAATCTGATATTTTTGGGGAATTTTGGTAGACTTTCTGTGACTCAGCCTTCGAGCCAACTTGATGATGATGATTGTTTTGTATGGGCGCGCCAACAACGAAGGCTATATCGCGCCCGTAACGCAGACTAACTATTTCAGAACATGGGTATACAACTGACAGTCCAAGAAGCCAGCGTAAAAGCGAAGAGAGGCTGCCTCGTGGCTATAAAAACGGAAGCGTCCCAGCAACCTCCAGCGGTTCGCCGGAAAGCCGTCTTCATCGCCGAACATCTCCGTCTCTCCCCTCCAAGTGAGGACAATCAATCAGGACATGCTTGACCGAAAGCAGGGATCCACATCTGGAGCAAACTGGCCTTTCAGCACCGCACAGCAGGTAGCCATGCGTCACATAGGTGTGTCCTGTGCGTAGCCTGCAGAGAGCTACTTCGTCTCGCCTGCATTTGCGCAAGGATGACTGCCAACGCGATAGTTTTGGTTTGATAGAAAACAGCTTGTTACTTCTTCTGCCCGCTCTGGATCAGTGGTCGCGAACATCCCCGCCCACGTGCGTGCCACTGAATGCCGCCTGCAGCCTGCAGCCCGGGGCACGCAGAACATCCATCTCACTCAACAGCTGCTCCGCCGTCCGGCCAGCTCCAGATCACACATCAAGTTAACGACAGGCCGCACGACAGCTCCGAGCCGCTCCACGACAGCTCCGAGAGAACCGACAGTCGTCCGATCGTGCCACTGTCCTCCGCTGTCACCGTCGGTCGTCGTCGGCAGTCGACGAGCGTCGTAGGCGATGATCTCCTCCGCGTCACCGGTGACGCAGCGTCACCGGTGACGCTGCAGGCGGCCGCCATCGGGAGCGTCATTTCGGTGGCACGGTCACACAGACAGTGTTCAGAGTCAGCGGATCCCGACCACCCGGCCCGCCTGGCAGCTCCTACAGCCCCCCCCCGCAGCGTGGGGGGGCTCGCAGCCAGCGGTTCTGTTCATAGCTCGCGTGATAGCTGGCTTGTCACCACGATGGGTGGGACGCAAGGGCAATATAAATAACGGTGAGGGCGTCTGAGCTCGGGTCACATTGACCATTGCGGCGCACGACGCGCTTGTCGGCGAAGGCACTTCCAGTTGGTTTGGTCCATCGCGTTTTCGCCGCAATGAGAAAACAATGGTTAATCTGAACATTTGTTTATTAAATGATTTTGTATTACTTTATCTGGCCACTTTTTCCAAAGAGACACATTAATTCATGAACATAACTAATTTGGCTTTTTATGGTGGTAAATATTTTATTGTTATCATTTAGTTGATAATTAACAACAGTTTCAATGCAAGCGAAATCCTGGTGTCCAAAGTCACGTGACTGACGCCCAACACCTGGGTGGGACCACCTTACTAGAGAACGTTGTGGCGGTAGAGTCGATCGAGCTATCGGATGAAATCGAGTAGTCAATAAATAATGAAAGCAATAAGATAATACATGTAATACTCCAGTAATGGAGCTCCATCGAGTTCCATCAGGCGATGTGCTCTGTTGTGGACGATTCCTAGTCACACCACATAGTATGTGCAATGACCGGACGAGGATCCCCAATCGAATGGCATATCGTGCAATATCGAATTGAAAAGAGAGTTAGTTCCGAGTACGTACCAACTGGGATTGGGAGCGCGATCTAGAAGGCACCTCCTGAAATCCAGCCGGCGGTGGTGCCGGCAGGGGTCGTTTTTTCATCTTCATCTTGGTCACGTTAACAGCCGCACAGAGGAGACCAGCACTGTCTCCGAGGAGACCGTAGAGCCACCAGACTCGACACACACTGCTCTGCCCGGCTACATTGCCGTCAGAGCGAACCGCCCACTGCAGCTCTCTGGCGAGTGTGCAGGCCGAACTCCCGCACTGCAGCGCCAACCACTATCACGATGATCACTACGCACGGAAAAAGAGCCGGCGGCTTAGTACGCTATGCGTGTATGCGTCTGAGCTCCACTGCACGCACTCCGCACACAGGCACGCACGCTCGCACGCTCGAGGGCGCCCACGACACTTCGCACTGGGTGCACGAGATTCAAACCGTACCGAGAATCTGACCGCAGCGCAGGTGAAGGACCTCCCGACGCGACTCCGCTCACGAGTCTGCCGGTCGGCACGCCGCTCCAGTCTGCCGGTCGGCACGCCGCTCACGAGTCTGCCGATTGGCACGCGAGGGGAGAGGGAGAGAGAGAGTTACAGCGTGTATCCGGCCCGCCGCCGCCACCACCACCGCTCCGCACGGTCACCACTAGCGGACTGCGCAGCGCAGCGCCGGGCGGGCGTCTCTCCGCCGCCGCACCGCCGCCGCACCGCCGGTCACCGCCGCGCGGGACGTGACGACAGCGAGAGAAGCGCTGTGCTCGGAGAACGGGGCGGACCAGGCAGACGGCCACCTTCACCTGGCTCACCCGGCTAACCTGCCATCGTGCACTGGCCGCCGAGGCGTCACCTCACCTCACCTTCCCGCCTGAGGGGTCACCGTAGACGCGCTCACGCGTGCGTGGCGTCCCCACCAAACAGGCGGCCTCGCCTTGAACTTGGGCGTCACAAAAACTCACAGCCGGCGGCGACGCGGCGAGAAGAGGCCGGCAGAGAGGCCCGGGTAGTGCCTCGTCGGGTCTCCTGTCTTGGAATCACGACGGACCGCTAGCAGATGCTTAGCTTAGCCGCTTAGCTTGAGAACCATCTCCACCTGCAGCTCAGCCGTTCACTGTCTCCAGGCTCAGCGGACGCTGCCGACTGTTGTGGGGCAGTTGGAGGTCAGCCGATCAGCCCCATCTATGATGCAAAGCCCGGCAACGCTACCTACACCGGGCATAGTCTCTCACAGAGCCTGCAATCCGGCTATGCATGAATTGACCGACCTTGATACCGGATTCAAACTGGTAACTGCCAGGATTGGTGGCGAGTTACGGGCTGAGTGCAGGTGATAATATGCAGCACCAGCATAAGGTAGTGTCCGTGGCCCACGCTGACACCATGCATCACTATAGTGGCAGTGCACAATGCTACACAATCAGCAATTATAAAATGAAACAAACCTATGCTTTTCCAGAAATTTGATCATAGTTCGTAGTACATTTCATTATTATTTATATCATCAATTATACGCATGTGGCCATTGCCATTGACCAGACTTGTAACTGACTCAGAGTTGAGTCATGAATCGACTCATGAGCCAGATATTTTTGGATGAGTCATGAGTTGAGTCGACTCAAATTTTAAAAGCGGGACATGAGGAGTCGAGTCAATTTAATCTGTTTGAAACAGAACTTGAGTCAAGAGCTGAGTCAGTTCTTCGATTGTGAGTCAGACTTGAGTCGACTTAAACAAATGTGAGTCAAATGCAACAGGGACAATGGACATAGCTAAGGAGGCATTGGGGCCACGCTCCTTCACCTGAGCAAACCAATTTACACTATATAGAATGCGATTTATCTGACACCCGACCCTACCCCCCAAACACGGCCAACATCAAGTACATAATAATACAACTTGTGATGAGTCAAATTGAGTTAACTCAAATGTATTTTGAGTCGAGTCGAACCAATTTGTTAAAACTGCACTTGAGTCAAGAGTCGAGTCAATTCATTTTTCATAAACAGCTGAGTCAATAGTCGAGTCAATTAATTTGTTTGTTAACAGCACTTGAGTCAAGAGTTGAGTCAGTTCTTCGGCTGTTGAGTCAGATTTGTCGACTCAAAAATGTGAGTCGTTACAAGTCTGCCATTCACAACACCGACAGTCGACACCGACGAGCGAACGCATAGGCATCATCATGAAATAAGACCAGTGTTTGTCTTCACATGTTTCCAACACCACTTATCTCACGAGTATCCGTGACATCAACTTTACGTGCTGTATACAACTATACAGGTGTTCGTTGTCATCAAGAGCCTTCTAGAGGCCAGTCGCTGTCCCAAGGGCACTGGTCCCAAGTCTACATGACCGGCCACCGACCACCGTCCCTGCCCAGTGTCCCTGCCTACCGACCCGTGTCCACCGTGCAGCGGGGCGTCCATCTGTCCATCCGGCGAGTCCACCGCCGGCGGCCGACCGACCGACCGACCGACCGACCGGACACGGCCACCTTTCAAACCGCCCAACGGTCGTCTCCTCCCCCCCCCCTCCGCACCGCCGCCGCCGCCCGGCACACGGCCCGGCGCCAGCCAGGTAAGGAGGAGGACCTCCAGAGGGGAGGGGTCACTTCCGCGAGCGACGGCCGCTGCCCCGTCCAGACACAAGAGAAGGTCTAATTAGCTGGGCTATTACGGGGTCAGTTGGGGACAGCGAGGCCCCAGGATTACAGCCGAGGGGGCTCAGGCACACTCACCTGCCCGCACCCCCTCCCTCCCGACCCCCTCTCCGCTATCAGCCGCCGCAGGTGCGCAGCGTGGGGTTAGGGGGAGGGGGATTGCGGTTTCCCGGCCACCGCTGTGGTTTAGAGAGGTATAAACGAATTTCAGCGAGCCACAGGGGCACGGATGGGCGCGTTTGGGAAGGGTTGGGAGAGGGGCGTCATGCACCAATAACCAGCTAGAGGCGGGACGACCAAATGCCGACGATTTTATAGCCGCTATCCAGGCTGCATTTGTGTTGCCGAGGTCAGTGTTAGGAATTTGATGACCAGAATCTCTCCCGAGTCCCGATTCAATAGTATAATTGGTATCTAGTCCAAATTGCCCCTGGCATTTATGTATGACCTTCATCTGATTAATTTAACGCACACCGTACCGTACTACAGGCAGGAGAGGTTAGCCCTGTCAGCTGAGCTAACCTGTACACAACCCACACCAGGGCCGCGTCGCCACGAGCCAAGACTGTGGGGGGGGGGGACGTAGGCATTCTGAAGACGATTATTTATATGCAACGCCCATAGGTGCTATGTTAAAATCCGACAAAAAAATCAGTGTGACGCAGCCGTGTTTGCCATGGATGGGGGGACGCGTCCCCCAGCTTTCGACACGCATAACCCACTGACACACCCGTCTGGTAGTCCCAGGGAGCCGGCGGGCAGGCTCCGTGGCGGGCAGGACGGCGGGCGCCCCCTGACCAGCTGACTGGGCTCCTGCTGTGTACCGTGGGGTGGACAGAGAAGGAGAAGGGTACGGCACGAGGTGAGGTCCGCCGCGTGTGCCTGTCCAGTGTCCAGCGGCCGATGCCTGTCGCCACCCCATCGCTCGTCACACCCCACGGCGTGACACCTCCCCCACCCCCGACAACGAGCCAGGGCTAGCTACGACCGGAACTAAGGCTCGTCGTGCCCAGGACACCGGTCTGGGGGCTCCACAGTCATCACAGGACCGCCGCGGGAATCTCTACCGTCATCTCATTATTCACAGGACCGCCGCGAGAATCTCCACCATCTCATCACAGGACCGCCGCGAGAATCTCCACCGTCTCATCACAGGACCGCCGCGAGAATCTCCACCGTATCATCACAGGACCGCCGCGAGAATCCCCACGTTCATCACAGGACCGCGCGAGAATCCCACCGTCTCATCACAGGACCGCCCGCCGAAGAATCTCCACGTCATCACAGGGACCGTCCGCGGAATCTCCACCGTCTCATCACAGACCGCCGCGAGAATCTCCACCGTCTCATGACAGGACCGCCGCGAGAATCTCCACCGTCTCATCACAGGACCGCCGCGAGAATCTCCACCGTCTCATCACAGGACCGCCGCGAGAATCACTACCGTCTCATCACAAGACCGCCGCGAGAATCTCCACGGTCTCATCACAGGACCGCCGCGGGAACCTCCGCCGTCTCATCACAGGACCGCCGCGAGAATCTCCACCGTCTCATCACAGGACCGCCGCGGGAATCTCCACCGTCTCATCACAGGACCGCCGCGAGAATCGTCACCGTCTCATCACAGACCGCCGCGAGAATCATACAACGTCGCATCACAAGACGCCGCGAGGATTCTCCAGGCTCAATCACCAGGACCGCCGCGGAACCTCCGCCTTCATCACAGGACCCGCCGCAGAAGCTCCACCGTCTCATCCACAGGACCGCCGCGGGAATCCCACCGTCTCATTCACAGGACCGCCGCGCGATCTCCACCGTCTCATCAAACAGGACCGCGCGAGAATCTCTCATCACAGGACCGCCGCGAGAATCTCCACCGTCTCATCACAGGACCGCCGCGGGAACATATACAGGCCGATGGCCGCTGTAGACGGTCTAGCCTCCGCCACGACAGTCAGCAGTCAGCAGTCACTCGGCGAATAGGCGACGACCTCCTCTCCACTCCGCCGATCTTTGAGTTTCCGTCCACTCTACCTTCTCCGCTTAGCTCGACTCCTCTAGCCGGCCGCACACTAGGCCATTCGGCCGCGATATCGCCGCGATTCTTTCGCGGACACATCCCAGGGATTGGACCAATCCTCAAAATGTTGTCATCTGTGTGTCGTACCGCAACTCCCAACTAAGTTAATTGCATTAGGAAGCACGATTTGTTTGGCCGTGTTTGTGTTTTTGGCCGTGTCGCTGGTGGAGTCGCGGTGATATCGCAACCGAATGGAGCAGTGTGCGGCCGGCTTAAAGTCCACTCTGCTCGACTCCTCTAAGGTCCACTCTGCTCGGCTCCTGACAATTCCAATCCACTCTTCCCACCCGACCCAGCCGAGTGGCCGCATTCAATCTGTCGTCAGCACGTTTGTCAGCATCAATCACGACCCAGTATTCTGCCTGCGTCACGTCACGTGACCACAAAGTCACGTGACTCGCCACATCGCGGACCGGCTAACGATGCTGTCAGGATTTTGTCTGGTGGTCAGCAGAGAGAGAAAGCGCTACTAAATCGATAAATTGTTTGAATTTTTCATAAGAAAATGCGTACAGTTTTTAAGTATTTGATTATGAAATAGTATTAAAAGAGATATTGACACATTTCAGCTGAAACCATCGGTAATTTCTGGATGAAGTGCATTGCGTTGCATGGAAGTGATCGTCTTCGCTGCGCCATTTCTGTAGACACTCGCAACAGCTGACCCTGGGGCGTCGGACGTCGGACGCTCCGCTCCGTCAGTTGGCGTGACGTCACGCACCCCATCTGACAAACGTGCTGAGGACAGACCGAGCGCCGCCTGTCCATTCCTCTCGGCTCTGGCCACCCAGCTGACCGTCCACTCCACTTCACTCCACTCCGGCCAGAACAGCTGGCAGCTGACACGGGTCATTACGGCGGTGAGCCGCACGGCGCCACCACCGTTATTAAGTCGTTTATCCACCGGCACAGCTGTCGGTCCCAATGAATGTAACCTATAACGATACCGGCTGGCATCCGCAAAGGGTACAATAGCCACGGGCGGTCACGCACACGGGTGCAGCCGACGGAAGACAGGGTGCAGCCGACGGAAGACAGGGGCGATAACATTCGGCAACAACAACACGGCGGCCACGCGCGCCGCACATACTCACATAGACCAGCGGACAATGAAACAAAGAGGGGTGGACGACAATGCCAGCGGTAGGCCAACTGTCAGTCACAACGTACAGCCATCGCATACAGGGTAGTGCTCGTCAGATTAGAGACCACAACGGTCTCGAGCATAGGGGAGTAATCACCAGTCGCGCACGAACTTCATGCCCCTGCTCTTCGCGGGAGGGACGCCGGCATGATGCACTCTAGTTTCCAGGAATTAAACTCTGTCGTCAAAATGAATGGGCCAGCAATTTTTAATATCAGTCTCTAAGAGGCTTTTCACAAAACAGATTGCCGACCGGGTAAGATGAGCCCTAGTACATCCGCACTTCGTGGCACCAAGAGAGCCTCCTTGACCTTCAGCGTGACTGTCAGAGCCTGCCTCTCCATCAGCCCTAATGACCGTGAGCTGGCGGCGGAGACGGAATGTCCGTGAGTTCTACACTAACCAACCTCACGACACCCATTGGGGGAACCAGAGCACCTCGCTATCCCTTCAGCGTCCTTCACGGCGACTCAGACCGTGACAAACGCTCCCATAACGTAGTCACGCACGGCGGTGCGGTGCTAAGACAACCACGCAGCATGTCCAGGATAATATCGCAGCTCTACGGCACAATGACGACAGAGGTCATATACCACACAGTCTGTCGTCCCCGTTTCGGCCGAGAAGACCTGTCGTCCCTCACATTACTACGCAGAGATCGAAGCGGCTCCCAGCCTGCTCCCAGCACGATACTGCGACCCTGCCCGCCCTGAGGTGTGCTCTGCTCGAGTAACTTCTGACCTTGGCTGCCCGGATAGGCGGGAGGCATGGCCACTGACAGCCGGCAGCCCGCCACCACCGTATAGGTACTGAGAGAGGGGGCAGCACGCGAGCCGAACCAACACTCCGCCCTCACACAGCCGTACTGACTGCTCAGCTCAGTGCTCGGTATACAGTTCACACATACAGACAGAGAGAGCAGCAGCCAGCAGACCATCGCCGTATACTGAGAGAGGGCAGCACGCGAGCCGTACCAGGAGCGTAGGAACCGTCATGAAAAGTAGCGGGCAGAACAATTTTTATCCTGTTTTGAGTGAAACCCTCAAAATGCAATGTTTCTTAGCGAAGTTGAGCTCTTCTTGTCTTGACTCATCTTTTGATCTCTCGACCTTTTCCGTAAGCAAATTAAATAATAACATAAATGTTGGCTACAAAGTGTAGGCGTGCCGGGCGTCTCCGACTCCGTCCCTCCGATATTCTACATCTATGAGCGGCCCCGACACCAGCTCAGTCGTGCTCAGTGCTCAGCCGTGCTCACTGCTCACTGCTCACCGTCCAGTGCTCAGCACCCGGTCTGGACAGACAGGAACAGACAGAGCAGACCGCAGCGGCGGCACGCGATGCCGACAGACAGCACGAGTCAGCTGGGCGGCAGGTGGTGGGCGGTGCAGTGCCGGCAGGGGCAGCTCCTCTCTGCCTCCCACTCTGCAGTCGGCAGACCGCATCACCCCCGGCTCACCGTCCCGAGTGGTGCCGGGATGGTGCCGCAGGGCAAGCTCCCAGCCCTCCCACTCCTGGCAGTGCGGCAGACCGCATCACCCCCGCTCACCGTGGACGGTGAGCCGGGAGTCATGCGGTCTTCCCGGCTCACCGCCCGGGACGACACCCAGAGCCGGCTTCGGAAGCCAGCTGGATCCGGCAGGGGCAGCTCCCAGCCTCCCACTCTGCAGTCGGGAGACCGCATCACCCCCGGCTCACCGGCACGGTGAGCCGGGAGGTTACTCTGCAGTCGGGAGACCGCATCACTCCCGGCTCACCGTCCCGGGACGACACCCAGAGCCGGCTTCGGAAGCCAGCTGGATCCGGCAGCGTGACAGGCAAAGTGCTCCCTTTAGCGGCATCAGGGCAAGCTGGACGCTGGTCAATGACCAGCTGGCCCTGATCCCGCTAAAGGAAGCACCCTGCCTGTGTGGTCAAGGGAGGCACTTAGCCTGTGTGATCCGCGCCTGGCTGTAGAGCATGACGACTAGTGGTCATACTCTACAGATAGGTGCGGATTCTGGGGACAAAAACACGACTAAAATGGGCTGAAAATGGAATATTTACTGATTTTACACGAAGATCTGAGCAACTTCTAAATGTGAAAGGTGTTATTATAATTTGTATGCCAGACATATGAAATCCAATGAGCTTTCGGAATATTTGCCAAACTCCTTGAGATTGAGCCACCACACCAACATTTCCGGTCGCTGTTGATCCGCCAGTGACTGCAGCTGTCTTTCGACCAGCCCGGAAATACTGCCGTAGCACCTCGTCTGACGGACAGACAACACGGCAGCGAGCGCTGCACAGCCAGCTGTCGACCGGCCGGCGTGACGGGCCTGTCCCGGGCGCAGCGCCTAGCACGGGCGGCGGGCAGCCAACGTTCCATCACGCCGGGTATTGTGTGCCGAGACCACGCCCACCTCGCGCCGGGGCCGCTCACGGACAATGGCCAACATATGAACGAGCACCACAGCATTGGACACACGTGGTATGAGCATTCAGCGCACGCTACACCGTCCCGTTATGATTCCGCGACCATAGGAGCCTATTCAAATGGGCAGCTGTCGGCAAAAATAGACTCGTTTGTGTGGTGCTAGTTGTTGACATCTGCCACCACTATACACACCACACCACACCACACCACATCACACACCACACAACACCGTACCATACCACACCACACCACACCACACCACACCACACCACACCACACCACACCATACCATACCATACATACCATACCATACCATACCATACCATACCATACCATACCATACCGTACCATACCATACCACACCACACACAACACACACCACACCACACAGATCATAACGCAGCGTAACACCCCCACTCAGAACCACCCCATACTGCAGACACGTCGTGACCAAAATAGCCAACAACACACTTCAGCGGTGAACACGCACATTCTGCAAGCGCGCGGCAATTTCGCCATCGTTGGCTGCGGCCCAGTCGCCCAGGGAGGACCTGGCAAGCCTCACGGTCAAGGTGACCCGACCCTGACGCGCATAATATACGAGCCTGTGCCATTCACCGATAGCGGTACCTTCTGAGGAGAGAGGAGATCAAACGCACCACCCGGCGGGGCCGCTCTCCAATCCATGGGTGAGATTGAATGCTGGCCTGCTGCAGTCGCTGCTAGCTCGCCGGCTCGCTACCTTACACAGCATACCTAACCCGCTTTCCCGAGCTGCAGAGGCCGGGTTCCGTAGAGAGTCAATGTTGGGTGTGTGATGGCCTCAGGCCGGCAGACGAGGAAGAGATAAAAACTGCTACGTGTTCAGGGCCCCTCGCTCAGTCACACACCATTCTGCAGCGCAACGAATTGTAGACGGCGCGACAGCTGGCGCAGCTCTGACGCAGCTGGCGCAGCTCTGTCACTGCCAGACGCGCCGCCGCCCGCACCGCCGCGCCGCCGGGGGAACAGAGGACGCGACGTGCGGGGAGCGTGTTCGAACGCCGGCTCGGCAAAAACCGCCGCTGTTTTCGCACCACACTCGCTCCCGGGGACGCCCTCGGCGGCCGATGGGAGCGGCGAGGCTGTAATGGAGGCGGCCACGACGCAGCGGTCGGTCCTGTCGCAAAAGTGTGGGACTAGGGTTTGGTGAGGCTGATACCGTGCCACTCGGACAGTCACAGGACCATTAGGTATCAGGACAGGCATTTGATAGCAGCGTGCCGGACCGACTTCTGGCAAGTCTTGATAAATTACAAGTAGACTACTAGCCGCAGTGTCCTAGGATTGCGAACTTTGGGTAGAAAATTACACCCTATCAATACTATTTGACCACTCTTTTTCCTGAGTTTTACTGTGAATTTTCCACTCCTTGCATTTGGGTAAATGTGAAACCTGTTACTGTCCTCCTGATAAGATGATGTAACTAATTACTGGACAAGCCTGCGTGGACGGATAAAACAGGTACATAATTCGGGCATAGGTAATAACTAATTCTGGTGAGTGGGTGATTGGCTATTGATAAAGCATAGAAAGTATATTTTAGTTGTTCAATTTTCCACTCCCGTTGCTTATTTTTAGCCATAATTTTCCACTCCGCACCCCAGCTCCAAACCAATCCTAGGAACCTGCTACTAGGCGTAGTCACTTCTCCCAGCCCAGCTCATGACTGCGACACAACTCACGACACAAACATCTCTGACCTAGTCCACCTGCAACCTCCCACCTCCCCGGCTGTCACCTCAGCCCGTTCTCTGCCACAGGCCGGCCACCCTGACCCCGCCTGGCGCCTGTTGCCAAACCTGCACCCATCGTGCCCAGCTGGGCGCAGTCCCGACCAAGCCGAGCTGGGACGGGGAGGGACGGCTCCACACCGGGCGGTACCTGGCAGTCGAACCGTAGCAACCAAGACCTGCCCCCCCGACACCGATCGATCCATCTATCAGCCCGGCGCCGCCGCCATCGGCACGTTCAAATCGGCGCACCGCCTATCCTCGCCGTTACACGCCGCCGTTTCGCCGCGCCGCGCCGGCCGTGACAAACCCGGCGCGCGGCCGTGGCGAACTCGGCGCGCCGCGGCCGTGGCACGGTCATGGGAATCTGGGTCGCCGGTTATCCGGCCGACAAGGCGGTCTGACCAGACAGCGCGCCACTAACGAAGCCGGCGCGCCGCAGCACGCCGCAGCGCGCCGCCCGCCCGCCGAGAAACGGCTGCACGGCTCCACGCCCCGGCGCCAACTCTTCCGATCGACTGGGTTCGATGTGCGGCGGTTAGCGGCGCCCGAGCGGCGGAGCGGAAGGGGTCAGTCAGACGAGACAGCCCCGACAGCACCGCTGACTGGCGACAATCGCGCCGCGAGACACCGGCCGCCGGCGAGACAACAGAGCGGCACGACGGAGCGCGGCCGTAAAAAGGGGCGGGTGAATGCCGCACTGTAGCGACAAAAGAGCGGGACGTGATCGGCGCGCCCATGGGGGACTAAGGTATGCCGATCGCGCGCGCAGCGGCCGGCCGATCGCACGGCCGCGGACTGAGGGCCAGCAACCCGATCCGCGCCGGCCGGAAGTCGGCATCCGGTGCCGTTTCCACGTGCACTGTGCTGTCTCTATGTGAGTGTGTCTGTTCCGCCGGATAAGCCGTCACACGCAGCCAGCCAGCTGCCCAATCGCCCCGCACACCAACAAAGGGCTACCGCGCAGGGACTGGGGGCGGTGGCGGCGGCGGCTCGGTGGCTCGGTGGCAACCATCCGCCTCATGGTGAGGCACTGCCCGGAGTGCCTCGGGCAAATAGGCCCGGAGTTTGTCCTATTTGCACAGATTGGACTACTGCAGGTCACTGCAGTATCGGACATGAGCCGGGGACGGGGTAGACCCATATATAACCAGCTGCAGCTGACGACACACCGCACTGCACAGTGCATACTGCGCTGTCGCAGGCAGCCAGACCAACCAACCACTCATTGATGATGATCGAGCTTCAAGGGCGTCGCAACTGTTCAGTTTATGGCGATCGTATTCCTTTCACTCTGAATTCTCGCCGTCGCTCCGTGAATTCGGCCCCGACGGCGGCCCACGTCCGGAGGGCATTGCGTGTTTTCGCGTGGCCTTGGTGTCGGGCCGTGTCCCGCAGTGTGAGGCTGTATTGGGCCAGCTCAGCAACGAACGAAGCCCCACAGGACAGGACAGGCGGTCACAACAGGCCGAACAACCAGCAAAAACTGTCTGAGGAGCCAGAACACAGTCACGTTGGCGAGCCAAATACACAAAGTTAAAAACGATACCCAAAAATACGTGCTTGTTTATGCTATGACAAACAACATACGGAAGGGCAAATCACAAAACCGAATCTGCGGTGCTTAAAATCTTTCCGTAAACAGTAAACACATGAGCTTATTCTCTGCTGGTTTTTGCGGCATGACGCTCCCATAATTGCAGAAGTTTTCGGTCTGTTTTTCACACAGCGTAGGCTGGGCGGACATCCACCAGGTACCGGACATGCCGGCACGAGCGAACATAACGGCGCCGCGGACGGAGCCCGCGCTAATAGTCACATTCTCCGCTCGCTGATGAGATGTGAGCGATGAGGACAGGCGATATCCGGACCTGTGGCGACCAGTCACTGTCCCACGACATCGCAGACGAGCGGAGCAGACCCGGACGGCCCGGGATTTCAGCTAAGCAGACCCGGCCGGCCCGGGATCACAGCTGAGCAGACCCAGCCGGCCCGGGATCTCAGCAGAGCAGACCAGGCCGGCCCGGGATTTCAGCTGAGCAGACCCGGCCGTCCCGGGATCTCAGCAGAGCAGACCCGGCCGGCCCCGGATCTCAGCTGATCAGACCCGGCCGGCCCGGGATCTCAGCAGAGCAGACCCGGCCGGCCCGGGATCTCAGCTGATCAGACCCGGCCGGCCCGGGATCTCAGCAGAGCAGACCCAGCCGGCCCCGGATCTCAGCTGATAAGACCCGGCCGGCCCGGGATCTCAGCGGAGCAGACCCGGCCGGCCCGGGATCTCAGCTGAACAGACCCGGCCAGTCATCGTCTAGTCGTCCGGAGAAGAATGGAGCAGGACCAGGCAGCCCTGGTGACGAGAGCTGACTAAGCCCCACCGCTTCCAGTCCCGTCCAGACACCGGGATCGGAGCAAAGCAGGCCCGGCAAGTCCGAGATGAGCAGATCCTTCCAGTCACCGTCCAGATACCGGGAGCGGTGCGGTGCGGGACAGCCCCGTCCGGTCCTGGGGATCTGTCTCCGTCTCGACACGACCCTAGGGACCAGTGATCGTCGCTAGCGGTCTCAAGCTCGGCATTCAGCGCAAATCGTTATTCCCGCGGCACAAGGCGAGGGATTATACCCCGAGTCTCCCGAGTCCCCTAAAGACCATGAGATCTGAGATTATACGCTAAGCTCCCTGAGGACCTTTCCCAGAGCAGGCGCCGTTTTATCAGTACCAGGATTCCAAAATAGAGGAACCCTTCACCGTGGATTATGCCGCGTCAGAGGGTCCGCATTCCTGGGCCAGACATCTCAGACAAATCTGAGCCAGCGCTCTGTCAAAGAGAACAGGCAACGTTCCATCAGGGCGCTCCATCACAAAGAACAGACACCTCTCCATCAGAGTCGGCCGTCCATCACGGACAGCCAATAGATCGGCCCACCTCCCGCTAAGCAGACGCCGCCCGCGGCCGCTGCCGGTCTGGTTACGTTCGGCCGGGCTCGCCGGCAGATAGTGAAAACAGCCACATAACTCAGCCGGCTGAGCTGGGTCATCGTCAACTGAGCCAGCACAAAAACGCGCCGGCACGGCCCACGAGCAAACACCGGGCGAGCTTCACCGCGCCCGACACAGGCGCGACACAGTCCGCCAGCGCGGCCAACAGCCAGCCAGCTTTACACCCAGCGTGTAACCTCACACTGCCTCCAGCCGGCAGGCGTCCTCAACCCGAGAGATTCACATCGCTCCCAGCTGGCTACCTGACGAGCCAAGCTAGCCATCTGAGGCCGGGACAATTATTGTGAACGGCGCATAGCGACATCAGCCAGTCGTCTGGCGAGTCCCACCGCACCGATCTCTCAAACGAACGCGCCTCAGGGCAGCGATAATCGCCAGGTTTTGACACATTCCTATTTAACCTCTCTGCCGGCCGGCCGGGCGGGCGGTGAGAGCGCCGTCGACGGTTAGCGGTCGGCGTCCTGATGGTCTGAGAGCACTGTCATTAGGGCGCCCACGCGGTGCGATGATCGGCACTGCCGCGTGTGCTTTAGATGACGGGAGGTCACCACCTGTGGTCGGCCCGAGGATAGGACGAGACGAGGTGCGGCTCGGCTCGGCTCGGTTCGGCTCTCGGCTCTCGGTTCGGCTCGGTTCGGCTCGGCTCATCTTGATTTAATAGTTCAATACGTCCGGAAGGCATGCCTCCCGCTATCTCCCGAAACAGTTCACAGTACGGTATTATGAACCCAACAAAGCGATATTTAATCGTTGTCTATCAGCAAATTGGAAAGCCCACCAAGGCACTAAACTAAAGCCGGTGACAGGCTCCGAACCGTCCTTCGTACCAGCGCTGAACGAGTACGTATCCCCCGTGCAAACGAAACAATAGGAGGTCTCTCGCTCCGCAGATGTGACCATGCAGTTCATGATCGTGACGTCGTGGGGGATTCCGGATCCCACAGAGCCGTTCGAACGGCTTTATTAACGTGTTCCAATAACAGGTCACAGTTCCTCTGAGACAGTTAACGTCGCCACAACGGTCACAGGAAACGCCTGCTGCCACTCGGCCACGCTTCACACCAGCTTGTCATACAGTAACAGCAGCTTCTTGTGAGGACACAACCCAAGGTCCGGCACAGCACAGCCATCCACCGATATAATCCCGTCAGGCTCGGTTCGGCACGACTTTGATCCAGCAAGCTCCCCAAATATTAGCATTCAGTCATTAGCCTACACAAACTCGGCCCAGCATAATCCGGTAATCGATCAGGAGGCTACAAAGTCCAATATTCCCGAGTGGAGCCCAATGCCGTCTTGATACAGCCAAACCAGATGGCAGCGCACCAATGCATTGGCACCGGATGGCACCGTACCGATGGCACACAATGCCTCTGTGCTATTGCCACCCGATGGCCCCCTACCAATGCCACCGGATGACACCGCACCCATGGCACCGAGCCCCTACCAAATGCTACTGGATGGCACCTAGCCATGACCGGCTGACCCGCACCAACGGCACCCGGATTGATACCGCACCAATGGCACATACACCTGTGATGAGCGACACCTTGCGCGGGACCGCGATACAGGCCAGCTGTGCTGCCGGACATGACGGTAGTACAGGCACAACCTTGCTGGCGGCCTGACGGTATACAGGGTCACAGCTGTGCTACGCGGGACTGACGTCTACAAGGCCGCTGTGCCTGGCGGGATCTGACTTATACAGCACAGCGTGGGACTGCACGGCTATACAGGCACAGCATATACATACCCGGCGATTAGCCCGAGGGTGCACGTTTGCAGGTAGACGCTGGGCAGACAGCGTCTCAGCGCCGTTCACTAGGACCCAGACAGGACAGACGTCGCAGCAGGACAGACGCGACAGACAGACGCAACAGAACAGACGCAGACAGAACACACGCAGACAGAAACAGCGCCACAGACAGACAGACGCAGACAGAACAGACGCAACAGACGCAGACAGAACAGACGCAGACAGAACAGACGCAGACAGAACAGACGCAGACAGAACAGACGCAGACAGGACAGACGCGCAGACAGGACAGACGCAGATAGGACAGACGCGCAGACAGAACAGACGCGCGCAGACAGAACAGACGCACACAAAACAGACGCAGACAGAACGCGTCTGGACTGGCGGCGCCACTGTGTCGTCTGCGACTACCGCCACAGCCAGACAACACATGGTCTGGATCCCATCAGCGTCTGAAGTGTCATCTCTGGCGGACGACTCCTGGCCGCTGGACTCCAGCGCCGGACTCTCAAACTCTGCCAACTGCCAGACTGTACGCGCGGCAGACTAGCGGCAGCCGAACAACAGACGACTGACCGGCCCAGATACCGGCACGGCGGGGCGCCATTGGGACCCGTCCAGCCGCACACCTTCACTCAGCGGGAATGGGACCGCAGCGCGCGGCTGAGGAGACCACCCGCCGCTCATACAGCCGCAGTGACACAGCCAGTGACAATAACATGACAACACAGCTGCACACCGGACAGTCCTGTGACCTGTCCAGTGTCCACCCCGTCCACTGCGTGTAACAAAGGGTCGCAGGCAGCCAGGACGACTCAGAACGCGCTATCTTCCCGCATCTATTTTCCTCGAATCGGCTCGGCTTGGTGAAAGCTGACGTTTCCGCTGAGCATCTGATGTTAGAAAAACGACTCAAACCAGCACCTGTTGTAACAAAAACGGAGCCAGCGCCAGGAGAACACCATCTTTCCACGGCGAGCATCCTCCTGCCGGCCGCGGCGTCGCGTGCGGAGTGCCGGAGTCTGCTCCTCCCCAGCGATAACACCCACACAGCACGTGGTGACTGAACGCGGTGCGGAGGCGGCTGGTGACTCCTGCACCGTCGTCTGAGCCCGTCTGGACCGGGCCACGGGAGTGCCGGCCCGGATTACTGCTGAAGCCAAGGTCGCTGTGCGGCCCCAGCACTGCACCGAGCTGCGACGTCCCGCCGCGAGGGAGGCAGCTCCGCGATCGTCGCACATACCGGACCGCCGCCGGCCGGCCAGCGTGGGAAACTCCATACAAAAACACATCGCGGCCGCCGAAAAACGCCGCTCGTCAGTGGGATCCTGTCTGCGCGTCTGTCTGTCTGTCTGTCTGTCCAACAGGACACTCACATCACGGATGGCGCAAATGGCACCGACGCGGCGACGACGGGCTGCCAGCTGACGGCACAAAGGGAACGGCTGGCGAGCGGCACGATCTGTCCCCACCCACGGCCCACGGGCGACCTCGGGGCGGTTCACACGCGCCCATTGTGGTCACCGGCAGGCCGGCTGGTCGGCGGCGCACCGCTGTTTTTGTCGTCCGAACGGTGGGACACGTGCGTTGCCCGGGCGGCGACAGCAGCGCTGACGGCATCAGCGGCGGCGGTGGCGGCGGCGGCGGCGGCGGCGGCGGTGGCGGCGGCGGCGGCGGCGGCGGCGGCGGCGGCGGCGGTGGTGGTGGCGGTGGCGGTGGTGTTGGCGGTGGTGTTGGCGGTGGCGGTGGTGTTGGCGGTGGGGGGCGTGGCGATGGTGGCGGCGGTGGCGGCGGTGTCGGTGGTGGTGGTGGTGTCGGTGGCGGCGGCGGTGGTGGCGTTGGTGGCGTTGGTGGTGGCGTTGGCGGCGGCGGCAGCGGTGGTGTTGGCGGTGGTGATGGTGACGGCGGTGGCGGTGTGCCCCGCGGAGCAGCAGGCGGTGACGGTAGCAGCGGAGTCGGCCACTGTCCGCTGAAGTCCAGTACGACCCCCGCTGATGCCACCGTCCTCTGTCACAGATCAGGTGACCGCTGTGTCCCGGCTGGTCCGCCTGCCACGCCCGGCCAACCCCGTCTGCACGAAGGGCTGGCCGCGGTCAGGGAAGCGTGCAGCCGGCGCCCGGCCCGCCGCCGCCGCTGCTGTCGGTGTCTATAGCGACAGCTCAACGCCTGTAGGTTACATGTGGCGTCGGCTAACCCGACCGTCGGTGGTGTCGGTCGGGTGGCGGCGGTGTCGGTAGCGACACGGGGGAGGAGCGAGGGGAGCGGAGGGTGTCAGGGTCGCACTGTGACGAGGAAGGGGAGCGGATGATCCGAGGGGGACTGCACAAACCGATTTCGACCATATGTCGGTTTGAGCGCCACTATTTATAACCTTGGCAGTTATAGCAAACTCCAGCTTGGTGCACTGGCCATGACCTAGTCAGGTATTCGGGTATCGAGGGTCACAAGACCGGCATCGAGAGATCAGCAATTGATGTCGCCGTATCGATCAATAACAAACCCAGCAAAGATATTGCCATGGAGATAAACATGAAGATCGGCAGGAACATCTGCGATGATGCACTTTGTGACATAAATACCTGAAGGAGCACCGTTAAGCTGTGCATTAAGCGCAGTTAGACACCAAGGTCGACATCCCCGCCCACCCTCCCTGGATACTCACCCGTGAAGGTCCGACGGCAGCCGTCTTGAACTCGCGCATCGAGTGTGATCTACGCGGCCTCTGCCGGTTCGCCGCGCCATCGTCCTGTGGCGGTCCGTAGCCGGGACTCATCCCGGCGTCACTTCACGTCACACACAACACGTCACGTCCCACTGTCACACCACGGCACGGCACGTCACGTCTCACCACCGTCTGCACAGTCAGCGCCTGGCTCAGGTCGGGCCGCGCGCCCTCACAGCTCCTCCTGGTTGTCAGCGCCGGCCGACTGGCGCGCCGGGGCGGCCGGGCGGCATGGCGCCGCTGCTGCCGCCTGGTGTCACCTGCCAGAAACAGACGGCGCAGCTGATCGTATTGTTGTCGACTGGTAGTGGTGAGTCAGCAGCGGGCGCGGCGGGATGAACCCAGCTGGAGGTAAGTTAATGCAGGGCCCTATAAAGCTAATGACAAAACTTGCGGCAAAGCATCGGAAAGGTGAACTTCCGTAAATAGAAGCAAATGTAATTTGATCGACATGTTCCGTGCACTACAGGCATGAGAACTTTCGACAAAGAAGTTAATTGCACATTGCACAGCAACAGCCTAGTTTCCGATATTGTGCGACATTTTCGTCCTATTTTCATCTCTGTGATCGCACTACACCGACTGCAGGAGAATGAACAGTGAACGCCAAACATTCCGTACAAACACACGGCGCCGACAAACGCTGACTGAGATTCCGCGGCAGAGTCTGCAGCGGAGAGGCGCGGTTCGAAGCAGTCACTGGGGAGCAGTGACTTGGAAGCAGTCACTGGGGAGCAGTGACTGGCTCACTGAGTCACGCATGTAACCTTGTACCGGGGCGGAGCAGGAGACCAGAGCCGACTACCCTGAATACACCGCCAATCAGCCTGATACTCAGGAGGAAGGTCAGGAAGACGAGCTGCACCGCGGAGTAAAAATGAGGATGCATACACAAACAAGCATAATGATGCCCACCAAGGTGCACTTCGTTCTAGACATGTGCCTGGATCCGTGATCTAGCTGAGATCTGGATCTGTGTTCTGTGTCCCAGGATCCACATGGGACACCACTCACCAGATCTAGGTACACAGGAAGCCGAGGGATCCCACACAAAGATACCGGATCCTGATATATTTTATGACGAGGGATCCATTGGGATCCCAGCAGGGTTGTGCTCGACTCATGAGTCGGGAATCAAATTTGACTCAGGTCTGACTCAAGTGAGTTGAGTCAGAGTTGTCAGTCAAAAATATGTTGTTGAGTCGAGTCAGAGTTGAGTCACATATATTTTCGTTTGAGTCAGAGTTGAGTCACCGGAATCAAAATTGAGTAGACTCATTATCGCGGGTCAGGTGAGTGATTGGAAGCCGCAGAAATGTCGAGATTTGACAGATTTAACACTGTACCTATGACATTACATGGAAATAATAGACTTTAAAACAATCCGACCGCACCCCACCCCCTCAATAATTATCGGTTTCGTTGAGTCAAAAATTAGTCGACTTGACTTTGAGTCGACTAATTTGTATTGAGTCAGAGTTCAGTCAGAGTCAGGGGGAGAGCCAAAGTCGGAATGAGTCGAGTCAGAGTCGAGTACAAACTTTTTCAGACACTTGAGTCAAAGTTGAGTCAGAGTCTTTCAAAAATGAGTCGGAGTCGAGTCGGTCGAAAAAATCTGGGTCGAGCACAACCCTGGATCCCAGATCAAACTTTGGGATCCAGGCACGCTGGTAGGTCCCTTTTTCTTGCTTATTTATAATATTGGAAAATAAATATGTTTGTTAATAGATACAACTTACAAGGTAATTTGCGGGTAACAATTATCTTCATAGTACACACTGCATGTGCAAAATAGAGACCACAAATGTTGATGTCAGTCCCTGTATCTTGTGTTTCAAGATCTAAGGCTCGTTTTAAATTAGAGATCCACTGAGATCCCAGATCTTGAAGCATTTGACGCTGAGGGATCCAGAAGGATACCAGACCTTCATGCATTTTACGCAGAGGATTCAAAGGGATCCAAGACCTGCATGCATTTTATACACAAGGGATCCACTAAGATCCCAGATCCAACTTCGGGATCTAGGCACAAGTCTGCTTCGTTCTGTAAATAATTCAGCTCGATTGGAAAGGCCGAGTCAATCCTTCTTCCACCTGTTCACCAGCTAACAACCCATCACAGCATGGCGTCACATATCTGTCGCATGACGCGTCACATATCTGTCATGTGACGCGTCACATATCTGTCACATGACGCGTCACATATCTGTCATGTGACGCGTCACACTCCTATGTGTGACTATAACAGAGCAGCCGAACTCCACCGGATGGTGCCAGGGACGAACAGATAGGCGTTTCCTGCGGCGCTGATGACTCACTTCAGCCATCATGTGCGGCGGCCCTGCGTCCCGCACTGAGCGAGCTCTATACCACCATGTTCGGCAAGACTGCATCCAGCACTGAGCGACATGGGTGGAACTTATATCTCTTGGGGAGGGCCCTCCCCCCATTATTCCAAATTTTAACATTAGGCCTATGGCGTTGCATGGTAAGAACTGAGATAAAATCTATAAAATTAACATAAGAGCCCCCCCCCCCGAGCGATTTAATAAAGGTCCGCTTGTGCTGAGCGAGCTCTACCACCCTGTCCGGCGGCGCTGCACACAGCACTGAGCGAGCTCCTCTCCGGTCGGCCAACACTGCTCTGAAGCCGGGTCTCTGTTCCCCTGCAGCCTGCTCCTGACACCACCGCCGGCACACGGGACGAAACAAAGAGAGCAGCCGGGGCAGGGACAGGCGGCGTCAGGGTCGACACAGCACAGCTGCGTCTCTGCCATGTCTCGGCAAGTTCTCATACGTCAAAAGACATATTAAGACTTGTCATGATGGCGCTAAATCACTTCAACCTGTTTTATCATCATCTCTATCTCGCCTGCGAATTTAACTCACAATTTTCTGAGTACCAGGAGTTAATCCCTCTAAAGCCTACATATGACACTTACATTTTTTCAAAGCGAAATAAATGTCCAAACTTGACAGCGCAAAGTCAAGCAAAAAAACTTCATTAACCAACGTCTGACAGACTGCATGACCTTAATGTCCAAGAAACGCTCGCTCATTGCACCGCTGATGAGCGCATTACTCCGAACCCAGAGACTGCTCGCCCGGACCGGCTGCCAAGACGGCTGACACGCCGACCGACGCGCAGAACCATCTCACGCACAGACGCACACACGGCACGCAGCTGTTTCGCATCTCACTGGGACTCCGGCGGCGTGCAGAACGGCGTGCAGAACGGCGTGCGGAGCGGCGTGCAGAGAGAGCAGTACGGCCGGAGCCCTTCAATCCGACACGTCCCGTGCAACACGCCGCGACAGTGACGACCGCAGCTGGCCAGCAGGGACGACACAAAGCGAGAGCGAGAGCGAGAGCGAGAGCGAGAGCGAGAGCGAGAGCGAGAGCGAGAGCGAGAGCGAGAGAGAGAGAGAGAGAGAGAGAGAGAGAGAGAGAGAGAGAGAGAGAGAGAGACGCGGCGGCGTCGATAGCGGGTTTCGCGCGTCCCTCGGTCCACTGCAGGTAGCTCTCCTATCTACACAGGATCTCGGAGAAGTTTCCACTCGGTAACGGGGACAGGAGCAGGTAGGGTGAAACAATGGGACGCCGATATCCTCCGATTACCATCCTCCAGGCGTAAAAGGAGAGATAAAGAGGAGCTCGGGGTACCACAAGTCCCAACTGGGGATATTCACAATCCGACATCACCATGGCGACAATGGAGGGAAATAACGAGGTTCAGAATACTTCCAGCCCCAACCCCGGAACACACAATCCGAGAGGAGGATAACCATTCCATCCGATCGGTCTCAGCCGAGGAGGGCAGTCCGCCGGGAATCAAAAGGGCAGAGCCGTCACGAAAGGCGAGATCAGCTCGTCAGCGCGCTGCTGAGCCACCTGACGCGTGCTGAGTGCTGACAGGGACCAGGCCCGTCCGCCGCCGCCGCCACTGGCGCTGACACCACGGCTGCGTCAGCACCTGGCTCGGAGGTAAATCGCGGGCAGCTCGTCAGCTAACCGGTCAGAGACGCTCACAAAACAAAGGTCAGGGAGCGAGCGGTGGCGTCAGCAGGACCGTTGGAAAAAAGCGGCCCGCTCTTCTAGGAAGATAAGGTATAAGCGATTTAGTAAAACACGTCAGCCAGGGGTAACTTTAAGCTTGTATATAGCGGGGATACCCATGCTTTGGAATCAGTTAGATACATCACCTATCGCTGGCAACTATTGCATTTAAAATGGCTTAACGATCCTGTCGATTGTTTGACCTCCACCTAACACGCAAGTCGCAACAGCAGCTCTCCGGAGAATTCACAATCACAGTTAGACAGACAGCCCCATGTGAACCTCAACTCATCGCCTGGTTTGTCACGCTGGCTCCAACCGGGCATGCAATGAAAAGAGCTGCTCTGTCACAAGACCTTCGCGGAAATGCCTCAGCAGTCCGGCACTGGATATGATGATAAGGGGTTTAGGGCGAGGCGACACGTATATATGTCTCCGATGAGCCGGAAATAGCACCAGCATGTCAGGCTGTTCCACATAAAATGGGCCGATGAGAGCTGCGAGATGCCACGCTGATTGTTTATCTGAAAATAAATCAGAACAGGCACACAACTGATTTTTATTGAAGTGACACTCCCACCTTCCCAAAAGTTGTCAAATATACGCCGCTTGTGGTGCAAAATATGAAGTAATTGCTGCCGAACACGATTGAGACATTTGTTTCTCGCAAACAATGCATAATTGCATGACAAGTTATGTTTTAATATTTGGGTTGATGACGTCATATCACAAAATGTCGGGTAAAAGAGAAGACCTTCACGCCACCAAATTATATGGCACACGTTTCTTTAAAAAAAAAAAACGACTCAAATGCAATCCATGCGAAGGAAGCTTCTCTACACTCTACGGATGGGGAGTGATCTGGTGCAAGAGTGGGATTCCTGTCTTCTGTGCCGGGGACCCGGGGTCAAATCCCTGGGCGGGCCGCTGAAACAATTGATCGGCTCCCATATAATAACCCTCGGAACAGGGCGAGAGTTCCAGCACCATCATCCCAAAGAGGATACGGTGCTTGGTCCACAAACAAACCAAACATTCGACGGTATCATAACCAGAAAGACAAGCTTCGAACAATTCGTTTTAATTTGAAACTTTCTAAGGTGGTAATTTCAAAATATATTATCATTCGTTTTATTGTGCAGTACAATCGCTACGAACGTCGGAAAGCAGCTGAGCGCCGTGGTAAGATACTAGCACTTAGAGCCGGGGACGTAAATATCTCCAAGGCTCTTAAAACAAGTCGACTATCATCACTATTTGGTAAAGAGAGAAGTCATCGGCTTTGAGCACCTATACAAATACACGTGGGGCTTATTCGTTGCAATTGTCAAGACCAAGCTCGAATTTCTTTTCGATTATACCTCTGTGGTTGTTTTAACTGCTACCCTACTTACTTCCAATGCAAATCGAACAACGTGGCTATCTCAACTCAAATATAATTATAAGGGTCTGAGTGGGAGGGTCGCTTTAAAACGTATAGCGCATACGGTGTACGGAATACGCACAAGGAATACGGTATCGTATTCAGGTACCCGGTGAAAATGTAATATTTTTCACCGGTTTCACTGATCCGAGCCGAAAGCAGCTTTCTCTCACCATTTTTTTAAATCAATGTAGTCCAGATATTTTGATGGGATGGATTTCCGAGATTGAAACCGACGCTAAGCTAAGCTTGTTGCGCGGATACTGACCCCACTATCATATCACGCGATTCCAGTAACTGGCAACAGGGACTCGTCCGTTTATAAAGTAAGCCTTTGACTCGTCTAAGGGAATTTGACTGGGGGGGGGGCTGACGTGTACCTCAATAACTACTAGTGATGTCATTTTCCCCCAATTTCCTGACCAATACCAATCAAATACCGAACAGGAGGCATCTTGGCTGACCAAATACCGACCGATTTGGGTTGAAGCCAAAAATGTCATTAATTGAAACGTTACCTTCTTGGTAGACAAACTATCTAGACAATCTAGACAACAAAAGAGGCAAACATGCAGTGTGGCCTGCTGTCGCCGGTTACGCTGCCCCCCCCCAGTGGCCGAATTTCAAATCGACTGAGAGGCTGGATCTGTGATTGGGGGAGGGAGAGGGTTGCTGGGGGATATTTTAATCAAAATGTCACTAGACGACAAGAGTTTAATCCTGTCACGAATTAACATCTGGATGTCATCAGAGATGTGCTCGGATCCCGAAAACGGATACCAGGATCTGATTTCTGGGATCTGGATCCCGGATACACTGGGATAATAGATCCACCTTCACAATTTGTTGATGGATCAACTGGGATCATAGACCCATCTTCAACATTGGCCGACGGATCCGCCGGGATCCCAGATCCCAGGTACCATTTTGCACTGGGATCCACTGTGATCCCAGACCCGCCATTATACAGAGATGTATTTTCGAAACACATATTTTAAGTAATTGTCAGTACTTTTCAAGTCGTTGTTTATTTAACTGGCATGGGCGTATGTTTTAAGTTATATTTTATCAAGAAATACTATAACTATGACATAATTGATCTGTCGGATCCTGTCAGATCCAAGACCCATTTTCATTCTTCATCATGGCATCCTAAGGGATCCAAGATCTGTTACCAAAATTAATCGAGAGATCCACTGGGATCCAAGATCCCCTGCTGTATTTTGTAATAGGATCCAGTGGGATCATAGATACAACATAGCGTTTTATCAAGATATCCTCTGGGATCATAGATTCTTCTTTCAGATCCATGCACATTGCACATGTCTGGATGTCATGTCATGAACATCTGAATAACTTCAGGACAGTTAGATTTGCTACAGGTCACTTATTTATAATTATTGACACTTGTTTTCCCACTATCAAATATCAAAACTCTCTAGGAATAACTCATTTAAAAAGGCTGCAGTTTTCTGAACTGGCTCATTCACAGAACTAAGAAAATGTTTGTTTCTCCAACTCAGACCAAATTTACTGACTACAAAACTTTTTCTTTGACTTTGATTGACTGTGCACTGTGCAGTACTGATAAGTGATACCTACAGGGCTGCAGAATCTGATGGTTCTGTTGAGTCTAAAAGAGCTGATTAAAGCGCTACTGAGGACTAGTTCATACACTGGCTCAGACAAAAGTTGTTGGTTTCAACTCCCAAGTTCCAACTGACACTGACCCAAAGCCTCGGTAGTATAATTATATAAATATAATTTGTGTCACAATGATCTTGAGCTGCAATATGCAAGGCATGTTAACTCAATTGCATTATCAATGTTGATCAACACATAAATATAGGCATTATTATATAGCAGAACAGTGACATCATTATTAGCTTATATACTGTCAAACCACAAACTAAGTGTATGTGCAGGCCGCATGTTAGTAGCAACAACCAGGATTCAATGTATTTAAGGATTGTATTGATCAAACATGGAATTCTGAAATGACAGTCATTATGTCAAAATTAAACTAGCTTGCATCATGGCTTGGCTTTGGCATGACATCTACCTTTGATGTATTTGGTCAATTCGGTCAATTCATAACAATCAAGTAATGCATTAATTAAAGGAAATAGTTCACCTTGGATTGTTTTTACAAACACGATTTGACTATATTTTGAAATACAACTTATTTTCATAATGTCAAAAATAGCCATACATCGCACCAATTCAGGACAGAAGGACATACATTATAATTTTATCAAAACTATATGCATACTCTCCGCAACGTCAAACGTGGCTCAGCCAATCAGATATTTGAAAATAGTTGTGTAAGATTACTGTATAGCCTCTGCCCAGGTGTGTGAGGCCCACATTCCTGACATTCCTTATTTATGGCCCACAATTCCTTCAAAACAAGTTCAATATATTGCTGGAGAGCCTTTCAAGGCCCAGAAACTTGCAGACAGGGTGTTTTAAACACAGGCTACAGATCAGAGGAAGAACTGCAAGCTCATAGCTCTCTCAGTTCAAACCCCATGTTGAAAACCGGGGGGTGGAACTAGAACGGTGGTAAAGACTCGCTCACAGGGATTGTAAGAGACCAGTGGCCGGGAGACTAAACAGGGAGGACGTGGTCAAGAGCACGTCTAAAAAGACTAAGCTAGGAGGCAAATTTAATTGATTAAATTGAGTTTAATGCAATAGCATATAAATTTGAATCTAGTAGTAATGTGTTGTACAGTATTGGACAACTAAGGATCTCCAAATCTGTGCAGAGCAGCAGAGGTACGGGACAGACTTTTCCAGAGGACATCTTAAATATAGCGTTTGTCGTGTGCAACTAGACACAGGGGACTAAACAAGAGGATCAATCACCAGCTATATAGACGGGTAGAACGAAGTATTGGATGCCAAACAATAAAGTGATGTATGGTATTAAACCTATTTGACCTTAATTGAGAGGCATGTACCTACCTATATACGATTATTCAGATTTAAACGTAACACAACATATCATGGCCAACAGGTTAGGAATCTAATAAATTCATGGTGCATGGAATTGGAGGAATCCACTACACATTAGAAACAGCGAATAACGAACGAGGCAAAGCATTTCAAACGGCCAATCCAGGTATGAAGATAATACGCGAATATCATGATCAAGCGTAACAGTTTTCACTGAAGGTAGAGATCATTGGTGACTAAACCAAGATAACACAATGACCTTCAGTAAAGGTACGGAGTAAGGAAAAAACACATCGTAAAGACGCAATAATACACACCAAGGAATGAAATTACAGACAGTTTTCCTGGGAGCCATAAAACTGGCTTCAGACAGCATACACCATACTTCCTTCTAAACTCAGCTTCCTAACAGGCAATTAAGGTTAATCGTAATATGCTCAAATTGGTATAATGTTATTAGGCGAAGTCGCAGTGGTGAAGCACTAGTGAGTCTCACCAAACTTGCTGTAGCCCCACACCATTCACTCTGTCTCCTCATGTCGATCGCAGCGTGTCAGACTGAGACCTCAGACACCAGCCTCTCAGACCCTGGCAAGGATCACAGGGATAATTGTTACCTGTTCAATGCTAGGACACTCGAGTCTGTCAAGAGAAGATAAATGTTGAACAAGGCTGACAGACTGTGTCAAAAGTGACCAAGAGACCTGCCGGGAGGACAGGGGGGAACTGAACAGAGGATACAGACCTACCGAGAGAACGCGGGGAGACTGTCAGAGGACACCAGCCTGTTGCGGTGAGTTTTTCAGAGGAACAACAAGCCTTTCCGGGGGGGGGGGGGGCGGGACACGAGGTTAGATTTTAAGACTTTCCAGAGGAACACCAAGCCTGGCGGGAGACAAGGGGAGGACTGTCAGAGGATTCTAACTTGCTGGGATGAGTGTCAGGTCAACAGCCTACCGGGAGGACACAAGGAGGACTGTCAGAGGACATAAGCTTTCCGGGAGGGCACAAGGAGGACTGTCAGAGGACACCAGCCTGCCGGGATGAGTGTCAGAGCACAACAGCCTCCCGCGAGGACACAGGGAAGACTATCAGAGTACACCAGCCTGTCGGGAGAACACATGGAGGAATGTCAGAGGACAACAGCCTGCCCGGAGGACACGGGATGACTGTCAGAGGCTTTCAGCCTGCCGGGAGACACAGAGGAGGACTGTTAGAGGATATAAACCTGGCGGGAGACACAGGGAGGGGCTGTCAGAGGCACTATAAGCATGTTGGGATGAGTGTCAGAGGACACGGGGATGACTGTCAGAGGTGTCGGAGGACAACAGCCTGCAGGGAGGAACACGGGGAAAGACTTGTCAGAGGACACCAGCCTGTCGGGCAGGACACATGAGAGGACTAACAGAGGACAATAGCTCTGACGGGAGAACACGGAGAGGAACTTTAAGAACCACACCAAGCCTATCGGGCAATGAGTGTCAGAGGACAACAGCCTCCCGGGCAGGACACGGGGAAGACTGTCAGAGGACACCAGCCTATCAGGAAGGACACAGGGAGGACTGTCAAATGACAAAAGCCTGCCGGGAGGACAAGGGGAAGGACTGACAGAGGATACCAGCCTACCGGAGAGAACACGGGGAGGACTGTCTAGAGGACACCAGCCTGTTCGCGGATGAGTTGTCAAAAGGACAACAGCCTCCCGGGAGTACACGGGGAAGACTGTCAGAGTGTGCAAATTCGCATGCAAATCCCAATAGTCCGCTGTTTGACCTTGACCCCATTGACCTGCTCTTAACCCTTTGATTTTGAATGTGCGACTCTGAAGATTTTATGAGCGTAATAAGGTACCAATTTGTAATTTGAGGAGGTACCAATCTACCAGTGTACCAATTTTCATGCAAATCATAATAGTCCGTTGTTTGACCTTGATCTCTTTGACCTGCTCTAACTCATTCGATTTTGAATGTGCGACTCTAATATTTCACGAGAATGGTCACTAGGTCATGATATGTCTGTGTACCGACTTTGAAGCCAATCCAAATAGTCCGCGAATGTGTTTTTGAATGTGAACGTGAGCTCACTTGTCACGCGTAGAAGAAACCTGGTCCGTACGAGCTTTGTACGCGACTGAACTCCACAGGACAGACAGGACAGGACAGCGGACAAACACATGTATCAGGCTAACAGTGGCGAACATATGCAAGAGAGAGGTACTAATTTTGCACAGCATGTTTTTGACCACAGTGATTTTTTTTGGGCATATACAAGCTTTGTGGATCTCAACACTTAAATCTGTCATGCTGCAAAACGGCGCAAAATTTTCCAGATTTTAATTCTGGATAGCTGGATTATGACTGCTGCAAAGTCAATTTGAACCATTACGATTATACTCTAGCAAGGAGGGGGCAAAAGATGCGATGGCCCCACCTTTGAAAGCCAAAGGGGCCATGGTACCCATGCGGCCGCCAGTGGACGTTAACAGGCGACTGCTGTGGGTTCAGCAGTCACGCCCGGTGGGATCAGCTGACCAGAACCCAGAGCAACCAAGCCGACGCTAGGCCTGAATTCAGGCTAGGCGGTCTTTTTTAGTGGTGCCAGTTTAAGAAAATATTTGTCCAGTGTCCGACCGATATCCATGACCATGGTCAGCTATCCGTCCGAAACTGTCCGAAGATCATTGTTGGTCCAAAATACATCCAGTGTATCATTCCCAATGTATGCAAAATCATAGGCATTTGTGTCAAATAACGCAACAGTTAGGATATCCGAAAGCCACGGTCGTCATATATCCATTTATATACAGGACAATATTTATTTATAAAAAGTAACTAAGTGATTTGTACAAGCCATCCCTGCAGGGCATTGGATGTCCGAAGAATGTCCAAAGAAATAAGCTTTTGTCCGTCCGAAACCAAATCGGTGTTCGGACAAATTCGGATTTCCGAAAAAGTTTACACCGATTGGCACTACTAGTCTTTTTGCCGGGTCTGGAAGAGCTAGCCAATCTCGCCGTTTTTTTCTCTCGTTTTTTTTTTTTTTTTGCTTGCTTTTTGCTTGTTTGCCGGGCAACCAAGGCAGGGCTTGCCGGTGCTCAGATAGAGCAGGAATATGTATTCAGAATACAATATGCGGTGCATACGCCGGACATTAGGGTGCATCAAATTACAAGGGGATTTTTCAAAGTGAATAATTCGATCTGTCTGGGTCTGCATTTTGTTCGAATGTGGTTGCAATGCATTTCTGTGAAAGTTTCGAGAGGATTCGTATGATATTTACAGGTCCAACACAGACGATTGAAGTGTTTGTTAAAATAACGACTTGTCAAGTTTCTCACGTGGCTCTTGAATACGCTCATGGGCGTCAACGGGGATGGTGTCCCGCCTTTAAGAGGCACCTGTCTCTCAGGACATTTTCGGATTTTTTACATTACGCCTATGGGCGTTGCATGGAAAGAAATCGACTCTTAATGTGCCTCCGCCCCCCCCCCCCAACTTTTAGGAGGGCGACGCCCTTGCTAGCACTCCAAGAAAGAAACAAAATACGAAACAAGGTACTTATATAACATTTCGAGTGTACTCTCTTCAAAGATACGTCCAAACTGGCACAGCATGAAGGCTTTAAAAACGATTTAACACACATACTTCTATCTCGGTTTCGTCTGCAGGAAAGGCAATAGTAAAAAATTGGCTGATTAGAACGGTCATGTTCGACGGTCCGCAGTACGTTCTACAGGTGTTGCTCATCCTGCTCCACCAACAAAGTTTACGGAGTTTCACACTTCGCTCGCGCAGTCGTTCACCTATGTTGGTGGCACTCACCTTTACATAACCCGCCTGGTATTGCCTGCTTAGGAATCCCAGTCCTCCACGACAAGAGGGTGCAACGTTGTATCGATGTGCCAGCTTGGTGTATACGAATCAGCAGTCTGAGTTGGCGAGGTCCGCCAGGCTGGTAAGTTGGAGAGAGCGTTGGAAAACTTAGGCAGCCAAAGCCGAAGCGCTGCTGAGGGGCACCCGCCGGCAAATCGTCCGGCTTGCAGTCTAGGATGCGTTCGCTAGGGCTCGCAGCTCTTCGTCTGGCACCGTTGTGCTGAAGAGTGCCAGTGGGAGCATTCTCGCTCGTCAATAATCAGAGGTGCGCTCCAGCACCTTGCCTGCTGTCGCTGCGATTGGATAGCATTGATGAGTACTGTACGCTCACAGGTGCTTGGTAGAGTCAGTCATTCCAGGCGGCATTACAGTCTATGTTGCACGTCAGGCCACGACATCGCGTAGACGTTGTGCGATGAATTTGCAAACAACCAAAACTTTCGGCGTCTATTGCCGCGAGGTATTTTTTATAATTATTTTTTTTTGTTATTTTTTTTTTTTTTTTTATATTTTTTTTTTTTTTTTATTTTTTTTTTTTTTTTTTTTTTTTTATTTTTTTTTTTAAGGGTGCCCTGAGGAGGCTGCGTATGCGTTTGCTCCAGCATTGCCAGCTTCAGAGTGCGAGTAGCTTGGCCATCCACCTCGGCCTTGTGCAGCAGCCCCTTGGTCTTTTGGAGGCACTGAGTCGGCGCAGCACGGTGGTGGGCCTAGGTACAGCAGAAGTAGCAGCACGAACTCGTGGTAATCGCTTCGGCTTGTATCCGCAGTCTCGCTGTCGCAAGATACGTATTCAGCCTCGCATGTGAACAGGAACTCGGCTCAGCGTCGTCGATTGTAATCAGGATAGCCGAGCCGCCTTCCTCGTGCGACAACAGCGTTTCAGTTTTCTCGGCAAGACTCCACGACAGTCCACCTCTTGGCGAGAGGAGTTCTCCAACTTTCAAAGCGTTGAACAGCTGAGTGAGGAGCACCTCGTCAATGTGGGTGCCGGCACTCGGACAAGAGAGGCGTTTTTTCCCCTCCGATAGCTTTAAAGCCATTTATTCGCGAGGTGGCCGGGGAGGGCGCTGAGGAGGGGCCAGGGGGTTGACCCCCCATGGGACCCCCTCCACCTCGGAGGCAGGGGATTTTATCGGGAGCCTATCCCCGGAACCGCATTTCCCGGAATCGAAACCGGGGCCGCTGCGTGAAAGTCCGAGGACATACCACGGAGCTACCGGCTCCCCAAGAGCAGCGGTCGACCCAGCGCGAGCTGGATGGCAATGCAGGCTACCGTGAGATGACCGGTGTTGGCGGTGGTGGTGTCGAAGGCCATGTTGACCACTTTTCACTTCTGTAGTAACTCGCATGTCAGCCGAGCGACAATTATTGTGCCACACATCTCGTCAGTGCTCTTGGTATACACTGGTACACCGAGAAGCTTCTGTGTTGTGTAGTCCCCGTACCACCACTGTAAGATGCTCTTCCAGCTGACGAACATTACTAGCGTGACAAAACGTCAACTTTCTGTCCCTAGTGCAGCCGTCAGGAGAGGCGGGGTGCCAAGTATATAGCAACGACAATTATTGTCCCTATGGTACGGTTTGGAGTTCCAAAACTACAGTTGAAAAATGAAAACGGGCCAGTACATTGAAAAACTCGGTTGACATGCCTCCAGACAAGGATCTAGGTCAATGACCTTGAGCGACCGTTACCTGAAGTCTTTCCAAGATGTGGAAATTGATATTAAGATCAAGTACTGAATGTTTCAGATTACCACTCTCTCACTTTTCATATATCGTGATTATTCGCCAGAGGGCATTTTTGCCCACCACCCCAGTCAATGCTGGGCTAAAGTGTCGTCTTCAATCCTTGTGTTGGACCTGTAAATCAATACCGATCGCTTCAATATTTTACACACACTCTAATAATATCCAATCGAACACTTTTTTTAGAAACCCAGACAGATCGATATCATGGGAAAAGTTTTGTATTGATGCAACCCCTACGACATGGATATTGCCCAAGTAAGCTTTCACCGTTGTTTTTTGGTGCACCACCGAGCTATGCCAGTTAGCGGCGCCGGGGACGCGTGATTTCCGACACATTTTTCGGGAATTTTGCAACACCAGTAAAGTACCTGCCTTTGTACAGTATGGCCATGACCATAATCGGCAGAAGATTGTCATCAAACATGAGGTGTTTCACTACAAAACAAATGTATTCCTTTGCCAATGAAACTCGACGTATGGATTCACACATGTACACATATTCCATATTGTATGCCCATATATCGCAGCAGGATGACAACATGACTTCACAAGCATCATTGTGAACAGGAAGCTCACGTCGAGAGCACAAAGAGCACAATTGCCACCGATGTCTCCAACACACTTTATAATAATAATAATAAAAAAACGTATTGCATTGGTACATATACTGAAAACGTTAACTACACTTGATGGAAAACTACAAGTTCGATTTAAAAAATCCACTCAACAAGGCGTTTCATTTAAAGCAGTCCACACATAGGTCACAATAACGACACTCGCTTGTCTTGTCATCGATCCCCTGGCTCACATGCCTACAGCTCACGTTCGGCCTGGCTGTTCAGGAAGAGTAGTTCGTCGACGGAGTTGGGTGAGAGCCGTGTTCGCCGCTCCACGATCACACGGCCAGCCGTTGACAAACTTCTCTCCGAAGACATACTGGACGCCGGGATGGCCAGGATGCTCCTTGCTACCTTTGCGAGAAGAGGCAGCTCGGACTCTTTTCCTCGCCGTAGCTCCGAAGGATGGTCTTGGAGCTACTCCTCCTGGTTCGAGAAGGTAGGCGTCCAGCTCCCGCCTGGCCCTGACTGCCAGCTCTGATGGCGTGGAATCGTCGACCTCCGACTCCACGTCTGAACTGTCGCTATCGCTGTCCAGGAACGTGTTGGTCCGCACTCGAATCACACCAGCTCGAAGCGACTCTTATGGACTTGTTCCTCTGAGTTAGAGACTCGCCGCGTTCTCCCGTATGCTCTGGGAGCTAGGCAGAATCACGATGCCTTCCCGCACAGTACAGCAGTCCCGTAGCTCTTATTGCGCCACGTCAGCGCCGCTGGAGAGCATGGGGCAGCCAACGGTGACAGCGGTTCTCCTCCGGAGGCGACGATGATTCTTCGTAGAGCCGCTCTTATAGCTCACCGTACCTCCAGTCGTGTCGTCCTGAGAGGCCTTTCTTCCTAAGGAGTCCACGGCGCAAGCTCTGTTGGCAGCCACTTGATCGACCAGACTGCAGTGTCGGTTCGTTCTCCCTCCCGCCTGAGGATTTCCGACGGCTCTCGGAAATAGGCTCTAGCAATCTGCACTAGCTCCTTGAGGAGGTCGATATATATCATCCAGCCGACATCCTGACCGTCCATTCTGGCCCGCGCAGCTCCAAGAAGCTCCGGGAAAGGCCTCCAGCCACTGACCTTACAGCATGCGCAGCTTGCTGGTTCCAACAAGTGTCGATCTTGCTGGACCAGCACTTCTTCGTGTTTCCGAGTTCAGCCGCTCCGCTTCAGTGTAGAGAGACCGAGCTCTGCACAGCTCCTGCTTGGGTCTCATCGACCTACCCTTGTGCACAGGTCTCGGCCATTTTGTCAAATGTGTGCGAGACACCGCACAAAGGTTGAGTGTGGCGCCGTACAGAAACTGAGAAGCCCAGGAACTGACAAAAGAAGAAAAACACAGGGGCTTACACCCATATGAAAAGCGCTATTGCCGAACGAGTATTCCCCGAAACGACGAGTTAATAGCACACATTGGTATCATTATTGTTTTCGCCAAGTGTTTACAATAATGAAAGTCATGCGCTACAACCTCATACACAATCTTACCGGTTGAACCAAGTTCTTCAAACGATGACGAACAAGAACAATACCTCAATTGATAATCCTACCCCGCTTCTCCAGCAGGTAACCAGCGGGATGAGATAGCTGCATCATAAGCAGGCAGAAACTCAAATGTTTCCCAAATGATAGCCTATTTTACTTAGACTCGTTCTAACACAATTACCGAATGCGCTGGACCCGAGCCCTGTTCTGGAGGCACTGTCAGTAAATCAACTGGCACTCTGCTGACGTCGATGCGCAAAAGCTATTCCAGCGGGAACCTCTGTTGTGAAGGGTCTGATGTTGACCCGGGTGTGCTTCGCGGCAAACAGCTTCGGTGGCCAGCACACCCGAATGCAGCGTGAAGCTGTCGTCCACGTACTGAGCTGTGACTGTGGCGTAGAAGGCGCCGGTTTCCTTCTGCTCCCATAGATCTGTAGACACCCCGATCGTGGTCTTGACCTGTTAAAAATACTGCACATTGTGACAGAGCACTATAGTAGCTCGGTCAAAATACACTGTACCTAATTAATAGTAAATAATGACGTCATTGTTATTTGCTCCTATTTGCTCTATTTGCTCCTGACTGGGATGGCCTGCGGCCAGTGGCAGCGGTCGCACTGAAGGTCGGTGACGGTCAGTAGAGCGGGGCGGACCGTGTCCAGGTATGCTGTATGTTGTTCCTGTGTTTTAACTGGAAAGCTAAATACGTGTTGATGGATAGATGGATGTCGGGCACGTAAAAACTTTCGTCTAATCCTGCCCGACCACAGGAATTGTACGATCGGCGTGGTGGGGTCAGCGGTCATGCGCAACAGCTCTGCTTAGCGTGGGTACCTGACCTCGGAAATCCGTCCATCAAATATTCGAGACTAATCTAAAAAAATGCTCTTATAGTTACGCTTTTGTATTATTTTTAACGACCCAACAAAGACAAATTAAATATCACGCTTACATGTTGTGATACCGAAAATACTTGGTCTAGAAACATGCACTGTAATGATATATTTGTCAGTTTCAAAATTTTGAATTTTTGTGACCTGAACTTGACCTGATCGCCATTATGTGGGGTTATGATGGTAAAATGGTTGCTACCATCAAACTCTTCGTGTAAAAAGCTCATAAAACATGTGTCGCATGACTGTCGTAGAACCCTTGTTAGCGGTGTCGATTTTTCAAAATGATTGGGGGGACAGTGATGAATCCAAGTGGGCCTATATCAGTGCAAAGGTTTAACCAAAAGGACTGAAATCGACCAAAAATACCACATTGCGCATGATTATAACAGAAATGTAAGGAATATGTAAATAAAGTTCGTCAGAAATTACTTATTACCCCCCCCCCACAAAAAAAGTTTTGGCCGTGAGTTGGACGGCACCTCAAACCAAAGTTTTGACCGAGCCTCCGATCAACCAATCGCTTTCAGAATGACCGATAGCCCTCTCAAACTGGCAGAGCCCTCCCAGGCCTGGCAATGATCCTCAGCTTGGATAAATAAAATGAAACTCTGAGGCAGTGTGGCCAAAGTCACACGTTTAGAGGAAATGAAGGAAGGCCAGAATTGCTTGTTTGATCAAATATCTTGATATGTAAGTGTCCAGGTCTAAAAACATGACAATTATGCTAGAATTTGCATGTGTTTTAGCTAGACACCCCACATTTCATGATATTTCATCTGGGAACACTGCATAATTTTGGCATCCATCCCCCTAACTCTCTGAATTTGGCCACACTGTTCTGAGGTATTTCAAAGGCCATCTCAGATCTCTTGTAAGGACCTCTTCTAACTAGTATAGGACGCAAATTTTGCCCAGGGCCCAGCCAGACCTTCAGCAAGGGGGCACGACATCTCCAGGAGTCCCCTCGGGAAAGGGCTTCCGAAATAAATAGCACGAAAAGGTATCTCCTCGGATTTGGGCCACTATATTTTGCACGACACCAAAATGGTCGCACACAAGGAAGAAGAATATCATTTATGTGGTGTGTGTGGCTGGCTGTGTGCGGAGCGGGGTGAATGCCTGTGCCCCCTGGCTCGTGCCGCTTCGCTCTTCACCTGGAAGGGGCCTCCTCAGACCCGAACGATTGGACCCTCCCTCAGGTCAACCCATTGCAATTTCCTCAAATCAAACGGATGTTTTTCTACACGTACCCCGACTTATGAAACGAAGCGACGCGCCACTCTAGGACGGAATACTTTTCTTTTTTTGATCGATTGAGGGTCATCCCAAAGTGTTAAACGGCCCTCTAAGGTCGACATACCCACCCCCAATATTTTGTTAGAGGGGCCGAACTCAACACTCAGTGGCCGAGAGTCACCCCAAAAGTATATAAATCGACACGCATGTGTAACATAAATTATTGGTACTTTTTACGGATACAAATTCCTACGTACACTTTTGTCAAACAAATTTAATATGTACGTCTTCAGAATACGAGCAAGAGGGAAATCACAAGACTTTGCTCCAGTAGAGTCTCGGCTCAGTGATTGTTTTCACGCGAACTAAAATCGCCGCTCAACATGGTAACCAAATCAATTCTGCCAGATAGAAGAAAAACAGCCTTCTACAAACCATATGACGGAAAGAAACACGGCTTCGCAGATATTCCATTCGTCGTGAGATGGGACCAAAGTAATATTACTTATAATATGCAGATGGTGTGTGCCCGTAACAGCGCCACCTCGCTGACCAATATAGCGTTTTTGGTGATTAACGGTAGTAGTGATATCATGTTCCTTAAAAATCCTGACCAAGACCAATTCGATACCAAACAGAAGGCATTTTGATCGACCAAATACCGACCAAGCTGCCGTTCAAGCCAAAAATGCATAAATGTGACCATTTTCAAAGTGTTTGACATCATAATTCAGAAAACACTTATGTACATTTTCCAAAAAGACAGCATAACTGTGAAAAAAGAACAAAATACATTTACAAAGCAAGTAGTAGATCCCGCAAGGAAGACCAATCTTGTCAATAGTGACCTTTTGTGACCTGACTTTCGCTTACAATTTCACTTTAGCTTGTACGGGAGATGCATAATACACTTCAGAGCACTTTGTGTGATAATTGTCCCAATCTAAGGCTTCGGGAGGTAACTATGGCCCATAAACTCAAAAATTATATTTAGACCTTTGACCCGATTGTTTCGGGAATGCACAATATTTGCCTCCCTGAGAGGTTTCGATCGCTGCCTTGCGCGTCTCGCTACGGTCATTGGTACGAAAGATACGAGGGAGGCTAAATTTTACCCCCATTTCCCAGCGGGGAACGTTCGGCTGGAAACCCCAGCGGCGCGCGGGTTGAAGGATGCATTACAGCTTTATGCATTTGTTCGTTTCTCTCACACAACAACAAGGAACTGAACAAGGACAAACAACACATACGAACCTCTTTGAGCTGAGACTTCAGCTTGTCTCGGAGCTCCTCGGCGGCATGCGTGGTGTACCGGGCGACAGTACTTTCTGACGGGAACACAACTTCTGCGCGCACACTGCCGTACTTTGCCCCTTCGTTGATCAGGGTTTGCGCCAGGTGCTTGAATCCATCACCTTGAATGCTTTGGTACGGTCGTATGTCCATATAACAGCATTTGCTGGCTGCAGTGGCCAGGTCAGCCTTGACCTTCGGCAGCTGGTCCGAGAGAATACTGCTACCGCGAACAACCGGCTCACTTGTAATGAGAATCTGACCACCAGCCAAACCCGCTGCGCTACGCTTAGCACAAGCAGGGTGCAACACCCTGATGTGACGCGCCAATGATGAAGTGCCGTTGCGGCGGTTGTGGCGAAAGACCCCGAGGCACATCTTGCACGCCACATGCCGCACATCTTCCCCATCCACAAAAACATCCCGGAAATGGTGCCATGTAAACGATTTAGCATAATTTCCGTCACGACGTACTATGTGTTCTCGAAGCGTGACGCGCGGGCTTCCTGCCAGAAGCAAACGTTCAAGGATGAAACGACGGTCCTCATCAAGCGATTGGTTTGACGGGCTGGACGACACACGGCGGTCCTCATCGGATGTCGGTTCGGGCAGCAATGGACTGCCGCTGCCACAAGGAGTGTCGCCACGGCTGCGACGGGTAGGGCTGGGCCGGCGGCGTCGGGCCGCCCGGCAGAGCGTCGCACTTGGACTTGTCCTTCTCGCCGGCAGACCTCTGCCGGCAACACAGACACTACCGTCAATACAGATGGGCGCAAAATGACCATGCGAGTCATCGCACCATTTAACTACAATATAAAAGCCGTCCACACTCCACACAGTAGACAGCACATTCCTTGCTAATAAACAAGGAAGTTCCAATGATGTCACCCAGTGATCTCAAAACTACCACATCATCTCAAAGCTTCGACTTGATGCACAGATTATGCATCAACTATCATAAGCACTCCACAAGAATGCCTCATATCAAGTATCACGAGAATATACTACATCATCAAAACACTGTTAATACACCACCCCACCTAATCGTCATCGCCAGGGCCACACAGCACCGTTGTGGGTGGCAGGTCCCGCAGGGGCACACAGATCACGTCCTGTGGGTGGCAGTACCGCCAGGAGGCACACAGAACGTCCTGTGTGGCAAGGTCCGCAGGACACGGTACCGCGTCTGAGGAGCGACCGGGGCGTCAGAAGTGTCAAGTCACATCCATCACCATCCGTATGTCGTCTGTGCATTCTGTCTGCAGTCGCGTCCTCCACCCAGGAGAAGGAGGCGCAGCGCGCCGTGCGCAGACGCGAAACATGCTCTTCGGGACCTGTGTGGCCGGCGTAGGCGAAACGGGTCAGTACATCACCTGGCTGTCTGTCATTAAAGAGATTGTGTGTAATTTGAAAGATATTAATATTATCAAAGATAATCTTCTAAAATCAATATATAAATGAATGTACCTTCTAAGAACACACACAAGTCCTAGTACCGTTCACCACATGTCTATGATATTTCCATGATTTTGCATTATTAGTCGATGATTTCAATATGTTCTAGCGGCCAGACCGTTTCCGTTACCTCGGAAATATTGTATCCGTGTGATCGTTTCGTAAGTTACATTTGGTGCGCATTTAAAGGAAATTGACAGATGCGACCTCAATTCGGATTTTCGTTTCCAGTGCTCTAGCGGCCAAATCGTTACCGTTACCTCGGTCCTATTTTACTTGTGACACCGCCTCATTAAATGTGACAATTGGTGTGCGTTTGAAGGAAATTGAAAGGTACGCGAATCCGTATATGAAACTGTATACGAATACGTTGCTTTTATCATTGACTTGTTCACCACCAGCTGTATATTCAGCGCTCTTATTGGCTGTAGCTGCCACGAGCCTTGTAACTTCCCCACTCACCATCCTTGTTACACTTCTCTAATAGTTTTGTCATCGCCTCCAATATTTTCACCAGCTCCGTGAAAGACAGTGCGCTGTGCGTCGGAACGGGCGCAGAATCTGCAACAGACAGACATACAAACCGTCAGCATTAGTCCCTGTAACAGCGGCAATGCTCGCCACGGTGACAACACAGCAGTTGATAATCTGGCTCATACAATTGTCCAAAAGTACCATTTGTTTCGGTTAGAGGTGGCGAAGAATTTGTCACGATCCTATTGGATAGCTGAACTAGTGGTCAGAGTTCGGTTTTTAACCATGCAATGCACCATTTCTTCGTGACTGGCCGAGAGCCTGCTCCGTAAGCCGTGTTAGCGGCGCGCAGTGCTCAGCTTGCGTGTCGCGAGGGGCGATTATGGCGGGAGACGCAAGCGCGAGTGAGCCTTCGCGCCGACACCGGGAGCACTTGGGTTTGCCGCAGCCGTGCAGCCAACCAAACCATCTAATGTCTTCGAATTCTACGATGTGTTGAGGTGCAGCGTATGACGAATCGGTAGACATGTTATTGGTCTGCATTTCCGCCATACCATACGCGATAGCCCTGGCCAAACAAAAGGGGCGCGATTTCCGACAAAATGTCTATTTAAAAAAGCGCTCGATGGATTTGGGAAAAATTTACATACCTGGATTCCGCGTAAGCTCAGCTTTCGAATGGTGCATCTCCCGTAGTTTGACCACTCCAAACCCCTCAAACGACCCGTTCTGTGTGAGCTACACCTGACACGGACAGCGGGAGCAGTCTGCGGAACGGGATGGTGTGTAGTGTGTACCCGGCTGACTGTCAGATCGGTACGGGGCACGCAATTGAGCATCCCCGGCTTAGCCTCACCGTCATCGTTGGTTCTCTGCAGCACCAGTTTGTCGCGCACCACTGCCACGAGCAGGTCACGCTCCGGCAGCCGCAGCACCTCGATCGAATCGTAGTGTGACGCCGGCGGCCGGCCGGCCTGCAGGTGCATCTCTCCGGTCGCTGGCTGAGTCGGCACCTGAATCCCCCGGCCACGACCCCTACCGCGACCACCGCGACCCCTACCCCGCGGTCGGCCGCCACTGGGCGTCAACGGCGGCTGGCCGCGGAGAGGGGCGGGCACCGGGGGGCGGCCGCGGTCCTGCGGTGCTCCTGTGCCGCGGGAGGGCGAGCTGGCGGTCATCGGAGTAATGGCAAAACGGATACTGCCGCGGCCACGGGAGCGCCGGTTGTGAAAGGTGGTCGTGTCGATGCTTTTGGTCCCAGATATCGTCCAGGTGGGGTCATCTCTCATTGATTCATCCTCCAACTCGTGCTCCTCCGCCCCCAGTTTGTCGTCGTCGGTGACGATCTCAGGACGCGGCATGATGTCAACACCGTCCACCCTGCGACGTACATAGACAGACACAGCGGAAACGTCACACAGGCGTCACTGAGCGTACAGTATAAATTCTTCCTCTGGTTAAACGAACACTCCAACAGATCTTGTGAATCACTCACATATCTCTCTTTATCTCGCCACTTCGGTGTTCTCTTTCTTTCCTCCAGAAGGGTTCAATCCAAGGCCATATATACTAGGTACCACGATCCGGCGATTTTAGCAAAGCGTGACGACATAGTGGCTAACATACGAATTATGGTAAAAATCAAATCGATGGCACGTGATTCAACTTAATCATGTCCTCTGGGTAAAAATGACTGAAATGAGCATGCCTTTCCAACTTATTGCGATACCAATACGCATATCAACACACTGAACTCAGTTTAGTTTAATATATTAAAACTAATATACATATACGATACGATGATGGATGATGGATGGACGGACGGACTGGGACGGACGGAACGGAGACGGACGGACGGTATGGAGGATGCAGTGGGCACCACAAGACCCAGTGATTCCATGATCACTGCACACCTATCACCCGCAAGTGACCAACCGCATTGACAGGACCATCCCACATCACTGCCACACATATCAACCAGCATGGCACCACTAAGGACGAGCCATCTCATCTATCACTACACACAATATTACCAGCGTAGGCACCACAAGAGCTGAGTCATCTACATGATCACTAAGCACAAATTTATCCGACCAGCAGTGACACCGCCATAACAGAGCCATTCATCATCACTGCACACATATCACCAGGCAGGGGCCTACCACAAACTGTATGTCATCTCATGCATTCACTGACACATACACAGGGTCCGCCGAAATTAGGGAAACGCTTATATTATCTGAGCTACCTCCGACTGAGAGGCGCCCATTCAAGTTACATACGTGAATTTCATACCATAGTTCGCTCGCGGTCTCTCAGGAACGTACAATTTAAATTATTTCGCCCGGGCCCATTCGTAAGCCATGGGTGACAGTGAGGAACCTTACAGCAAACCGTCTCTGCGCGGGAACGGTACCGGTGCCGTCTCCACGGCGCTGAACGTGTCAAGAAAGCGCATAAAAATGGCCCGAGACATACTGAATCAGAGAGGAAATTTTGAGAAAGCCAAAGGCCAGGGAAGAAAAAGTGAAAACAAAAGACCGACACCATCCAGAAGGTGAAAAGGGTCATCAGAGCGAATCCGAGAAGAACGTTGGCGAATCCAGGCGATCTTCACAGTGCCAACGAGAAGATCAACAGGGAGTTGCTGGAGCAGCACGTCTGGCCCTGGATACGTCGTGCGCACCCTGACGGCAAGTACAGGTTCCAGCAGGACGGCGCCCCTGCACTCACGGCCGAGAAAACTCAAGAGTTCCTGAAGTCGAAGATGACGAACGTCAGGACACAGGAGTTGTGGGCCCCGTCATCAGCCGAACTCATCCCCCTGAACTTCTCTACTTGGGCCCGTTTAGAGGCCGAGGTGTGCAATGTCTCTCACCCAAACCTTGAGCCGCTGAAGTATGATATATTATCATATTTTTCTGACACCACAAACATATTTATATAAGTCTGAAATATATGCAGCAATTAGACAGTAAAGTAAATCAAATGCTGATGCTAGTTACAACGTGACGACAATGTGTTTGACGTTCGGTATTGAAGTGATTAAAGCTTATGCCATACGCTGATGCAATTAAACGTTTGATTGGTGTCAGTTATTGGGAAGTGCAACACAAATTGTGTCGCGCGAGTTATTCTGCGATTTTTTCCTCTCATATTCACCTCGACTGACAATGTATCTCGTACCTATTGCTAGTTTTATTTCCACTATATAATGCATATAATTTTTAAACACTTCATTAAATATAAGAATGTAACTTACCTCAAGGGCAGATCCGTAGAAGGGCTCGCTCCGTCAACAAGAAACATCCTACAGGATATACCCATTGATCGTTTTAGCCGGCAAGTTGGTGTGAAGTCACTCTGCTTTTAAAATGATTCTTTCACAAACGGTTGCATATTCAAGGTTTAAAAATCATAACTTCATAGGCACAACGCGGAACCTCCTACCCTCCTGCCCTGGATTTTCTTGAGTCGTCAGGAAATCTTAAATGAAATGGGAACGGCGAATTGTTGGTGCTTGGAAGTGCACCATGCGCCAACAGCACAATGCGCGATGATTCGACAATGCAAAATGCGATAAGCGGTCTATTTACCTTATGGACTTCAATGACACAGTCCTTAAGTCTCAATCACATTTTTTAATGCAGCAACGAACGTACGAAGTCTTCTCTGCAGTAACTCTATAGAGACATCTCTGCCTTACAAGTAACCGCTCTAGTGCGCTACCAGACGTCACGCGCCGTCACAGTCCTACGTGGCGTCATCCCATTGGCTGAAGGCTGTGACGACATAGTGGCTACCGAGCCTATGGCCGCTGAAGGGATGACACCCCCTGGTTCAATCTAACTTATTATTTAAAGGGATTATTCCGGATGATATCGCAAAAACATGTCAAACAAGTCTAAGGGACTAAATATTATTTTTAATCGTACTCTTATGCTCACCAAAGCAGCGCAAATACAAAAAACTATAATTTATTTAATTTGTCATAACAATATGAAAACGGTTTGCAATTTCTACACTCCACTAGATAATATGGCAGCAATTGAGCGCCAAATTCAGGCAGTTTAGATATTTCCGTATTTGTAAACAACACTGTACAGGGAGTACCTTAAACAATGTAAACAATCCGATACAAAACAAATCGGTTGGAAAAACTTCATCAGTAGTTGTAGCTTAAAATCTCTTCGTAAAAGTCCAAAAACCCTTTGGGAAAAATATTTCCTTCATCAGGAAAAATATTTCCTTCATGCCTATTATTGAGTTTAAATCAGGCATAAAAGATCATGAAAAAATGTTTTCTCACAGTTATTAAATTTGCGGTTAGAATGCTTAAGCAAAAAAAAAATCGACATTTTCCCAGTAGTTCCACAAGGCTCAATTAATTGATTACTTAGGTTACGAGTGGTGGCGGACTCGTCAAGCTCATTGGCTGGAATAAAACTGAACTTTGAACGATGATATTGGGCCACTGAGCGCACAAAAAAACGGACTTCATGGTGCTTATCAAATCCGGTTGTTTTTAAAAATATAAAATTTTACTTTGAACGGACAGTGTCCCTTTAAAGACCTATCCATGTTTTCTGTCCGTGTTTTGCCAACTATTTTTTTTCTTATAGGAATCATAATTACATGTTTTGTAGTTTCGACACATTAGCATTGAATAGCATCTAAGAAATAATTTTGCAGATCGCATGACAACATGTATGCATATTATTCTGCTCCCTACTTTCCCAAAATCAACCGTCCATCCCTACAAGTAAAGATAATGGTCTGGCGTGTGTTTTAGAAAAAAAGTAACACGACACAACTTCCACGCGATAATACCGCCGCCCGCCCTCTGATGAGCGGAACTTGAACTATACGCAACCAGCGTAGCGTGGGTGCGCCTCCGTTGCACACCTGCGCCACCTATATATGTATATATATAATATTGTATCAATGCGCACTACAGCGACACCTATAGCACGGAGAAAGGGTTTAGCAGTAAACGTAGAAAATAAAGACGTTCGCACCGAATTGAAAGGTCTTTAAGTCACAAACCACGATCTCTTGACGGGTGAGTACCTCGGTAATATGACGAATAAAAAAACGTAAAAATGCAGTCTGTATGTATAGATCGTCCAGCGGAGCGGACGGGTTAGCACTAGTATGATCTAATATCAAAGGACTTTTCACAGGCAAAATAAACTGCAGAACTCTTGAAGAAGTTTCCTCTGCATATCCCTACCCTATCAACGCACACGAAACCCATTTTTGTTGAGAGTTTCGGTTGTCAACACGGTCCACTCTGCTGGCGTCAACACGGTCCACTCTGGAATAGTATGTCATGTGACCAAATTAACCAATTCGTTCTTGGCTAAGACAAAATGCGACTTTTTTCAGTATTGGTTTCACTGCTTACAAAAGTTACAATGTGCAATACATAAGCGACACCCCTTTAAGTACCTGGTCATTCATAGGTGTCACAGATGCAGCTGTTACTGGCCGTTTTGACGATGACTTATTGTGCGAAACCTTGTAAAACCTTTAAAATGTTTTTAAAAGTTTCGACGATCTATTCTTAACCACACAACTTACATGCGATTTTTGTCTTGGAATGTCACTCAAATTTGGTAATATGTTGGTAAGAATATAATGTTATAAAGTAGCGGTTTAACGGTAATTAGCATGGGCGCCATAAAACCATTTTGTTGCGGCGCCCTTAACCTGCGCGGCGTAGGGGGGGTAAATATTACCCCCCCTCCCGTATTTCCGCAATAACTTGAAAACTGTAACAGATAACGGACGTCAAAGTTTCCAGTACCTATCCAGCATCAATTTGACGTCTTCGTAAAAATAGAAAAACGAACTTTGGGAGATAATGACGTTTTGATGACGGTATGTATGCAATTTGGGTCAAATAACGATAAACTGTTTGAATGCAGCGTGAAAAAACATAGCTTTGATGCAAATTGCAAAACGCAAAACTGTAATGAGAAAAAAATTAATTCTCTACAAAATGGCAATTTATGGATTTCCAATTTTTGGGTTTTGGAACCCCAAAATAAAAATAAAAAAAATCCGAAATTTCCACCACAAATTTAATTTCAAGGTATTAAAAAAACGGAATATATAAAAGAGAACCAAGTGTAATAAATACCGCACAAAATTTCAGGTAATATCTTCATTTCAGTGACTGATTGCTCTCCAAGGCATAAGTAGTAATGACGTCAATTTTCAAATAACGTTTTTTTGGATTTTTGACCTGAATCAGATAATATAATTCATTTTTGTTTTAATGAGCAAACGACCTAGAAAACATGAATTGTTTATTAATATAAGTCAGTTCATGTTTTGGACCTTCAGATGCGACCTGATTTTGACCCTATATTATGGGGTCAAGTTGTAAAAAATGCGGTTGCTATCGGCTTTTAACGTGCAAAATACCCATAAAACATGTGGTCACAAGACGTTCTTTACCTCTTGGTGACAGCGACCTCTTGTGACCTGACTTAACTTGGAACCTTTGCATGCAATTCACTTTAACTCAATGCAGGAGACGTATTTACACATTTGAGAGCTTTATGTGCATTTGATAGTCTCAACAAAAGGAATTCTAATTGAAAGTATGAGCCATTAACTCAATTAACTGAACTTTCATATACACCTGACCGGACCTGAATTTGACCCAATTTGAAAAATTTCTCGGTATGCATTCGATTCGTTTCATTGGAGAGCTTCGATGCCGCCTTGCGCGTCTGCTGCGTCATTGGTTCGGAAGATAAGAGGGGGGGGGGGTAATATTTACCCCCCCTACGCCGCGCGTTCGGCGAGAGACCCCTACGCCGCGCGGGTTAAGCCCCAATCATCATCATCATCAACGGTAATTAGCAATACAATTATTTATAGGTTAGTTGTGATGCCAGATCTCCACCGAATGAATCTTTTCAAATGATTCAGAATGATTCAGAAACATTATGTGGCGTGGCACGCTATTGGTCGCCATAAGGACTTCCCGCAATTGACGCACAATGGACTAGTGTTTCCATAACTATTGAATAGTCGCCTCGCCTAAATCAGCAATTTATTTCGTTGAATATATCTTATACTAAAACTTGCATACCAAAACATTTTAAAACATTTCAGAAAGATTCAGAATCATTTAAGCACAATAATTCATCATGAAAACGGTTACTGTCACCATACTTCGTTGTAAAAAGCATTGTATTGTTTTTATATTAAGTAGTAATTTAATTTAATTTTATGGATTTGATATCTTCATTTTTATGCAGAGAGCGAGAGAGCGAGAGAGCGAGAGAGCGAGAGAGCGAGAGAGCGAGAGAGCGAGAGAGCGAGAGAGAGAGAGAGGAGAGAGAGAGAGAGAGAAGAGAGAGACCCTGACAGTGGGGGTCCTGCAGCCCGTTGGTGATATGAAGGAATACATTAAACTATAGCTAATAGTCAGTCATTGGATGAGATTGGGGTTTTGGGGCGGACCGACACGAAAGGTCACCATGCCGACCAGCATACCAGTCATTAACGGACTGAGCGAAGTGGCCTTGCTCGTTGACACATGCCAAAATTCTTTATATTCTAACTTGAGACAACCCCACGCTCGTAATATCCCTGTATCATAGCAAGTGTTGATATAAACACCGAACAAACAAGCAGTGCCTGAAATTTCTTCCTGAGAAAGTGAGTGAAAAGCCACACTAAAATTGTATTGTATTTTTTGTCATCGAACGGGCGTCATAGTGGATAGAGCCACTGATGAAGCCAAATTCAGGTACAATGCGAACACAGCTTCCTGCCGAAAGAATGTAAACAGATTTTTAGATTTTCCACTTTCATGAAGAGCCTTCCAACCATCTGAGATACTGTGGCACAGCTGGAATAAGGGATAATTTTCTGCATGAAAGTCTCCTGAACTTGCAGTCAAGTTATATAACATTAAACAAAAATCGGAACAACTATTTATGTTAAATATACAACCAACTAGCAGCCCAAAGCATCGATTGTTGGGCTATTATCAAACAAATGTTGACCTTCACATCCACCTCCTTCTGAAATAGTGACGTCCTTACACCTTTCAGCATTAATAACACTCAAGCAAAACAAATATTCATGACACTGCAAACTAGCCCGCTGATCTGAGCCGAGCCGGAGGGCAGCGGAGCTGAGCAGAGCGGCCACACAGCGCGACTGACCTGCCGAGGGCGCGCCAGTGGTCGGCGGTGATGGCCGACACCTGGACACCGTCCGGCTGGGGCAGCACCTCGTCACAGCGGCGCAGCACCGGCCGCAGCGCGTTGCTCAGCCAGCTCTCCACCAGGCCGAACTCGTCGTCATCGTACGGCGACTGCTCGCCGTCAGACATGTCCATCAGGACGCGCTCCAGGTCGGGGAGAGCAGCTGGGCCGCTCGCACCGGGTGTGGGGTCCTCCTCCATCGCGTTCATCAGGTCAAGCTGTGAGTCGTCTGAACCACACGGTCAAAAGACAATGAGGAGGGTTAGAAGGTACGATTACATGATTTTGTCTTCTAGTCAAAGCTATGAAAGCACAAACAAGAGCAAAAACAAACTAGCTTACTTTCTTCTCTGTCTCACTCACCTTGGCTTTTACATATTATTTTCTGACGCAATGAAGTGGAAAATATATTTTGATTCCAGCTAGCTAAATCGAAAGCTCGACTTGGCCACCCACGACAGCCTATTTAGTGTCGGCGACTTGATTCAGGGACTTTGTCCAAAGTTTGAACAAATTTGAAACACCGGTGGCGCAATATGGCGCGCTTCAAATAGTGATGGGGAAACACTGCTCATGAGCTTTGAAAGAAGTATGTGTATTTGCTTTTAATTAGTAAAAACTTACAACATTGAATACGGAAATTATTTGTATTGAATTCTTAACTTAAAATTACATTATTGTTATACCATAACGGAAGCCTAAGAAATTATTGCTAAAAAGTATATAAAAAACGACCGAGGTCTCGAGCAAAACGAATGCCCCCTCAAGCTGACCGAGCGACTCCACGACCCAACAGAGGACAGGATGACAAAGAGCCCTCACCGTCAAATGACTCCCAAAGCCGACCGAGGTCCTTCAGGCCGACCAAGGCCCCTCAAGCTGATAACAAACTTTAAGTCGACCACATGCCCCCTCAAGCCGATCAATGGCTCCTCAGACTGCCAGAAGGTTTATTCAGACTGACAGAGGGCCCTTCAGGCCGCAGGAAGGTCCCCTCAGACCGACAGAAGGCCCGCTCAGGCAAACAGAGGGTCTCCAGGCCGACCAAAGGCACCCATCAGGCCGACCAAGGGCCCCTCAGACAGTGAGAAAGACCCTCAGGCCACATGAGGATCCCTCAGGCAGTCAGAGGGTCCCCTCGGGCATATGCTAGGTTTGCTTGGATTTCTCCCAATTCTCCCAAATAGTTGGCTAGTAAACCTGACCAACAAGATCATTGCTCTGAATCAATCAGATGGGATACTGCGAGACTGATTTTGAACTGAAGCATGTTACGTTAAACGACATATTAATTTCCTGAAATTTTGAAATGATATGCGTTGCATGTCATAATAGCTCACGTCCCGACTACGTCAATTTCATCACAAATTTCACAGCAAAAACCATAGCAAGGGATAGTGCTAAGTTATTCCTTGCCCTCCGCAGCTCATCAAACATATCAATTTTCTTATGATTAGGATACGATTTCTGGTCCTGGATGTTATTTCTTATTAGGTATAGAGTATATACATTCATACCCCATATCATTGTTGGATCAAAAATTCAAAAAAGTTTATGGCCGTATCTTAGTCCAGCAGACATTCAGTTTTTCACGTTTTTTCTCAGTTTGGTCCTTTTAGCGCTTACTAAGTTTCTTTTTAATAAGGTAGACATCGGATGCTGAAATCAAATGTGAGATTTAAATCGAACCAAACCGGAACAATGGAAAGACTGAAAATACATCCAGTAGGCCAATGGCTTGACAATTACACCTCTATCCTATTGCACAATCACGCAGTTGCCTGAAACACGTCAGATCGGTGCGCATCGCCAGTCTGTCACAATGCCCCCACCGAAGAGAAGAAGGGGCGAGTGACACGATCTTTGACCGGTCACCCTCACCACTCGAACTCTTGATACCATCTATTAAGCCATAGATAACAGGAGACTTACCAAATTTACCGCATTTACATGACTTATCATCATCGAGCGAATTGATACATCCTCAGTTTCGTTGATTTATGTCGATACTGAGGCGAAAATCGGGGTTTCAACTAAGAAGATCCTTTCGAAAATTCGGCCTCATATTTTAAAGCACTAATTTCCGTGTCAAATCCAGGTCTCCTGTTATCTATGATTAAGCCTTTCCATTCGAATCGTTGAAATCAACAGATCAACTGACCTGAGGTAAATAAATAACTATCCGTTGAGTCGTTTGGTTCATCTTTGATCTTCTTTATCATTATGAACCCAGGTTGCATGCCCGGTTGGTCATCTGAAAGAAAAAACAGCAATCAACGTCAACAAGGACAGAAAATATAATCATATATCCTCTAGTAACAGTAACCTCTAGTACCTATGTCCGTGGGGTCAAGTAATGTATACAAACGCAGTAATTGAATTGCAGAAACGCATAAAACAAGAGTCACGAATGGCGGACCCCGGTAATTTTAAATAGAGGTGGGGGTGTAAGGATTATGTCACGTGACTTTCTCAACCCACGTATGTACAGCTGTTCGCCGGGATCGTCCGGTACGGTCTGCTCCAACGATTCGCAGTCAGCTGATACCACATTGCTTTAACCTGCACCCCTGTGGGCCTCCGACACAAATTCGCCAACATGCCCCCCCCCCGTAAAAATGACCCCATCTCACTAAAAAACTAACAGGGATAGAAAGACGCTGAAAAAACCGTTCGAATGCTTTCATTATTGACATTTGAAGTTACAATTGTTTAGCTAAGGTCAATATTGAGGTCACCAGAAGTCGTCAAAGGTCAAATTTTCCGGATTAAGGACTTCGCTTCGAACAACCCCCAAATATCTCGGGAACTACGATAGCTAGGAACGAACGAACGATACAAAAATGGTTTGTTTATTGTGGTTTTTGGGCGCGCCGACAACTAAGGTCAATTTGCGCCCATAACAAAAACAATCGAAAGCTCTCGAAAAAATGCAATCGGACTGGGTTCAGGTCAATAGTTAGGCTCCAGAAAACATCAAAGGTCAAACTTGTTTTCCCGAAGAGCTTGTTATCTAAAAACGACAGAGAAATTATTTTAACATAATCGTGTTTGTTTCGTCGAATCGATTTGAGAAATATATGTGGTGACCTGGTTAGGTCAATTAAAAAAATTGACCAAAGGTCTAGGTCGTTTTGTGACCCAGGTATCTCATGTACATATGGGGCGACGCGGCCAGACGAGAAAAACACGGAGGTGTCATCCGCTCGTCTCTATCTTAAATATCAAGAGTTATAAGCAAATAATTGCTGATGACCTCAGATGACCTTGCAGAGGTCACTGAGCAACAATTGCACCTTGGTCATCAAGAATGAGCTATCATAACAGGATTCTAATAGAATCAGCCAGATTCAATTCATATTGTCTGAATAGGAAGTATTTGATTATTTCCCCGTTCACCTATAATGGGGAGGTCAGGAAATTGAACTGACCTTATGGTCATCGATGCAAAAAAAATCCGAGATACACCTTATTCTAGGTACTTACTACTTATGATCTTATAATATCCTGCAAGTTTCAAATATATCGGACAAAGGCTGTGGCTTTCGCACGATCACAAACATTTTGGAAGGTTATGACCTTGTGACCTGATCTGAGATGACCCGAGGCCAAAACATTGATAAAGCGTGGATAAATGATACCCAAACAGATGTACAAAATTTGACGACGCTGCACACCACCGTTTTCACGCCATTCCCGAAAAAAACTCAGGGGGGGGGGGTCAAAATAGACCCCACCAGGGCGAGGGTAAACCCTTTTCCCTGCGGGGGGCAGATTCTGCCTTCCGTTTTTTTTTTTAATTACCGCTTCTTAACCGTTGGGTCTCGCGTCTTGAAACTTTGTGACTTTTCCTAGAATTTAAATAAGCGTATGTCAATTTTTTTGAAAAAAATCGTCCCAGCAGAGTCGGTATCAGGCCCATGTATTTGGGAGGTTGTTACGAATTCGGTTGTGCGACGCATGCTTTTTTCGTAGTTTGCAGTGCAGTAAATGCGTCAGAAACGTTAAAATTGCAACATACATTAAATATTCTTGGATTGTACATATTTTGGGGCAGAGGTGCACTCAGGTACATAAAATGGGAGGTGATCCCTCCAACAAATTAGGTTTAGCTGGGAATCAAGTAAGATGATAGACCAGTAGCCAGTACATTTCAAGCTCAAAAACGTTTTGGGCATGACAATCGGTCGAACCAGATGGCCGCAATGCCTAAAAAACTCATAAACGCACAAAGCAATTCAATTTTTGTCCCTGGCCCCCTATTTTTGAAAAAAACGTGTGTTTAAAAGGGAAGATCCTGTCATGACGAATCGAATGGTATTGGTCCCACCGAAATCTGCCCAGCGGTTCACGATATCTCTGAGGGGGAGGGGGCGGAATTTGCCTTAAAGAATTTGCCCCACACCCCCCGTTTTGCCCTTCCTCTCTCCAGTGAAGACATTTCGCCCACCCTGTCATTAATTACACGTCATTTGTCGCTTCATATTATTAAAATAAGATACAATATACTTGACTGTTAACACATTGATAAAAATACAATGATTAAGTCCATGATATTCCTAAATATGAGCGAGCGCGAAGCGCTCGCTCGTCTTTTTGTGATATATATGGAAACAATCTGAGTATGAGCGGCCCGGCCCGACTTGACTCGTGACGACGCTTTTGAGAAGCTAATATCTCTGCAACCGCACTTCCGATTGGCAAGCGGTCTTCTTAAACGAGCAGCCCCATCCAACATACCCGACATATAGTTTGAGACCAAATCCGACTCATGTGGGTGACTACCACTGCGCGTGGCGCGTGTTGGCAAGTGTTTTATCGCAAAAAGCTCCGCAACAGCTGGGCCGATTTTGTGCAAATTTAGTGTGTTGTTGCCTGGGACCTTTCAGCCACCACTTTTCCACAACTCAGGGGTGCGGTGACTCTGCACGTGCGCACGTACACCCCCCCTATTCTATATCTCAAGAATGGCTTGGCCGATTGTGTTCAAATTTGGTGAGTGGTTAGGGACTTTTCAGCTACCAATTTCCCAAAATGTCAGGGGTGGGGTGCAGACTTGTATACGATTCATTTGTTTTCGACGATTCAATCATGATTGAAAATCAACGTTAGTTGATTCAATCACGACTCAATCAGACCTTTATTTTTTTGCATTCGATTCAATCAAAGACTTTCGAGGCAGAGACTTCGACTCAATCGATTCAAAATAACCTTGAGCCATATCAGTCCCGACTCAATAATATTGAATCATATAACGACTCAATCACAACTCAAACTATGATCACATCACATGAGTCGCGAACCCGACTCAGTCAGCTCTCTTAATATTGTTTGTCGACTCAATGCTGGTTTCTACCTGAGCTCTTCGATTCAATCACGGCTCAAAGCCAAGTCCTTACAAATGTTAGCGACTGAATCGGTTTGAGTCGCAAAAACAGCTCGATTCATGAGTCGCAACTCAATCATAGTTGCATTGTATACAAATCTGCTTGACGAGACAAACACGAAAACTTGAGCGTTCAATTAATTTTATTTCATAACTCTTTGTATCGATGAAATGTAATATTAGCAAAACAGCTTGTAAAAAAATATGCCCTACGTGACCTCGTCTGAATGGACCCCTCTGGAGTACCTTAAACGCATTGACCTGCCGCTAAAACACCAAGGACTTCCTGATCGATTACATTTTTTCAAGAACTGAAAGACTAATTTGTTTTTTTTTCGTGTTGTTCCAATGAAATTATAACTCCTCAGTAATATTTTGGGCACGGTTTCTAGCGAAGTCCTTAAACTTAGAAATCTGACTTTGATGGACCACTGGTGACCTAAAATATTGACCTGACATAAAAAGGACAATTACACTTTCCGATAGAGCTTGTCCTTCGATCTACTAACGACCGTTTTTCCGCTTTGTCGCTACGTGCGTAGTATTCGAGATCTGGGGGGGCTGGTGGGGCTAAATCGACCCCCGCTCGATTCTACGCCAATCTCCGCGCGTTCGTAGTTGGCGCAGACCCCCGGCCGTGCGCGTGCTAAGAACATGTCATGTGCCAGTCCTTCATTACAATTCCATATCAAATACAGAAGGTGTTTATGCTTTTGATGAGCATAAGGATAGCAATACAACGGTTGAATTCAATCCACAAGGTCCACCTTATCCAGTATCCAGTTCTGTATTATATGCGTGATATAGAAATGTTCGCTCTGATTGTTTACGACAATAAAAACTCACCTGGTAGAATATACTGTGGTGATACATGTCCATATGGCGCCGCATACGTATGATCCGACATCTTGCAATTATCTGAAAAGGTGAGGAAGCTTACAATAGAATCACAGTATCCAACAATTTAGGTTACTTTCCAAATTCAGGATTTATTGTGAAAAATATACATTTCCCTATTCCCGTCTACTTCCATATCTACTTCCCAGCCTAAGACACGTATGATGATGATTTGGGTTTAAGGGCGCCTCAACTGTAAAGTTATATGGCGCCCTAAGACACGTAAAAACATATGATAGTTCACGCTAGCAGGATATAGTCAACGCAACGCACAAAGGTGTGTCAAAGGTGTACCTTGGCGTGTCAGCATCATCTACACTCTGATAGCATGAAAAGTATGATGCTTGGATGAGACGGAACATTGGATTTCAACCCTGACGCACTGAAGGCTTACATGTGCCTTTGTACATTGGTAATGTTTGTAATGTTTGCATCTTGATAGCATGAAATTTCAATGTTTGTATTTTTCATTTTTTATTCATACATGTTACCAACGGATTGGGACACCTACCATGGGCGTAACGACCACTGGGTACACTGGGTACACTGCACCCAGTAAAATTAAAAAGCCCAAAATTGACT
>VOPJ01016076.1:0-12799 GCA_014673585.1 Semibalanus balanoides | reverse complement strand
GCCCCTGAAACTCTATATGTAATAAATTATGCAAATTATAAAATAAAAATACATATCTTTTGCATCTTGATAGCTATAAATGCCCTTCGCAATTTATTTTTTTATATTATTTTTTTACTTTAAGCCTAGCGTTTCATACTTCTTGCAAACCTCCCCTTTTCAAGTACCCTGAAACCGCCTCTGCCACGGTAAATTCATTTATTGTTTATATATATTGTTAACATTAACTAATTTTGAATTGTTACATCACCGTGAACTCATAACTTTCAGTTAGGAAGAAGCCGTGAAGATCGCATATCTGCATTATCGCCAAATGTCGCCGAAAAATCCTCCCAAAACTTGGCCTGGAACCGCCTTTGTTCAGTTGAAGAACTCAAAATTTTAACTCCGGATGTACAAATCAGTTCTTAGCAAATTCACTAACTTTCATGAGGCTACTCCTAGCCGTTCCGGAGATATCCGCAAAAACATTTTCGGCCAGCAGCGTAAGCGCACCCCCAACACAATACAGCAGCGCCGCAGCGTACACTATGACGTAATAAAAGCTAAGGAGCTGTTCCCATAAAGGCTAAGGAGCGCTTCCCATGTCAATTGGCTATTGCCACTTTTGCCTATTGTAAAAGTGGCGGAGCAGACCCCCCTGAGTACAACCGAGCCAGAAGCTTCAACTGTTAGTCGACAACCATGGATACGTTTTTTAGCCCTGGTTCGAAGACTTCAAGAATACCATTGTCGATCACTGTACAAGTGTACAACTGGTTATTACATACTGCACGCACACCACCGCGGTCCTTGTATGGACGGTGATCAGAACACAAACACATGAAAGCTAAAGCAGCTCCTCAGCGCGCAGCACTGCTCTGAGAATAATAAATACCACATGGTGCCAATACAATAATGTATTTAGGACCAAGGACGTTGTTGGATTTTCCGCCGAGACCGATGGTCGAGGGTGGAAAATCCTACAATGACCGAGGTCCTAAAGAAATTATATCGGCTTAAGTGTGGTATTTATTTTATTATATGTCTACCTCCGTTTTGAAAACTGCGTAAACAAAGCTTGGTAAAATGTAAATGCCCGGTGGGCCAAAAGCTTTGATCAATTGACTTGACATTATTTTTCTGAGAGCGGGAAACCCTTTACCACACGCTCACGCTAATGCTAAAAACATACTCAGACATATGATAAAACACGGACTATCAGGTCAGATAACGGGTTGGTTCGCCCGGCTGCCACCAGGGCGGCGCTACTATAACTTCACTTCCCACAACACCAGGTGGGCACCGCTCGACATAGGCGGCTTTCAGCAGTCGACCCAGAGCATCCCTCAGCAGCCGACCCAGAGCATGCCTCGGAGCGCCCAGAGCTAGGGCCGTCAGCAGCCGACACGCAAGGTGCCTCTTCCGCCATTAGCGTTAAGAGCCGAGGGGCCTTAGAGGATACCTCACGCTGGGCTAACGGGCATGCCTGACGGCTCGATGCCTCGAGTCCATCGGGCTCAGCTCGGCTGCTGACCGGAGGGACCCGCGAGAGTGGCCAAAGCCTCTGGGCAGCCGACTCAGGAGCGAGGGCCCTTCCGAGCGAGCCGGAGGCAGAGTCATCCCTCGCACGCCGATCGTAGAGGGCCGACACCCTTCTGCTCGGCGCTCTCGACCTGCAGAGCACGCCCCTCAGTCCAGCCGTGAAAGAAACCAGGCAGTCCGGGCTTTTCAGGTAAGCCAGTGCGCTGGCAGAGGTCAGGTTTCCTCAGGCGGAGGCCACGTAGGGGAGACGGCGCTCAGCTTACCGAAGGCCCAGAGTTACTGGGCCTCGGGCATTGCGCGAGCAAGGTGACTAGCTCGCTGGCAGTTCGGGCCCTCAGCAGCCCTTTGACGTGGAAGGCGCGACTGCCTAGAGGCTCGCGCAGGGCACGCGCTGTGGCACAGAGCATGCTCAGGCAGCCGACCCGAAGAGCAGCCTCAGCCAAGCGCCTTTGGCAGGGCCCCGACCAGAGCCTGGCATTCGGTCATGGCGGACCGATCAGGGCACGCTCATGCACTTGACGGTACCCGCGGGACGCGCGCCTCAGGCAGGCGGACCAGAACGCACCTCAGCGAGCCGAGACCACCAGAGCAGCCCTCGTAGTCAAGCTCCTCGCAGAGTCTCGCCACAAGGATGCCAGGTCGCTCTAGAGCTGATACTTCCAGAGCAGCCTAGCAGACCGACCCAGAGTCGAGTCCCTCATGGCAGCCGTACCCAGTAACAGCCGCGTCAGCAGCCGTTACCCTTGACAGTCCCTCAGCAGTCCTGACAGCAGAGCGCCCTCGCGCGCGAACCCTAGAGCAGAGCCTCAGACGCCGACCCAGAACAGGGTTTCAGCAGCGAACCAGAGACAGAGAGGAGGCTCGTTGAGGTTAAAGGAGCTCATGAGCAGCCTCACGCGGCTCTGCCCGCAAAGACGTCCATCGGGCAGCGGATCAAGCTGACCTGCGGCTTCTTAGGCGCCCAGGGCGAGCCTCAGTCTTAGCCGACTTAGCCACAAGCAGTCCTCAGTCATGCGATTCTAGAGCAGCTCGCAGCGAGATGTCAGTTACCCAGCATACCAGGCAGATTACCAGAGATGACCTCAGCAAGACCGTAAAACCCAAGCAAGAAGCCCTCAGCAGCCGTGACCAAGAGCAGCCCTCGGCAGGCGACCAGAGCAGCCTCCGCAGCGAGCCAGATGCCCACCATCTGTTAAGCGACTCTTCCATGTGCATTCTCTAGCCAGCGAGCGAAGGTAGCTTCTGCATTGCACGGTTACCCTTCAGACGCGCTCGCGCAGCGTACGGTATGCCGCTGCAGCCAAATATTCGAGCCAGCACTGTAGCTATGTCGAGACTAGAGCAGCTCGAAAGGTCGCAATCTGAAGCAGCCTTTGGCTAGCTTAGCCTGAGGCCCAGAGAGCTCATGGCTATAGTATCCTGTAACTCAGAGTAAGCTTCTCGTGCACGCTCCGAGCCCCAGATGGATGCGCCCGGCAGCAGACGCAGACTGGAGCTCGCTAGTCTCTTAGCAGCCGCACACCTAGGGAGGCAGCCTCTGTCGCGTGCTCACGCGTACGGCTACGAGCAGCCGGAGTCCACGCCTATCGAGCAAGCGAGGGCCGGGCAGAGCAGCCCTCGGAGCCGACCCAAGCAGCCCTCGGCAGCCGACCAGAGACTTCAGCAGCCTCGGCAGCCGACCCAGAGCAGCCTCGCATGCGACCCAGAGCAAGCCCTCAGCAAGCCGACCCTGAGCAGCCGCTCGCAGCGACCAAGAGCAGCCTCGCGGAGCAGCCGACCCGAGCAGCCCTCGGCAGCCGACCCAGAGCAGCCCTTCAGCGCCGACCCAGAGCAGCCCTCAGCTAAGCCGACCGCAGAGCAGCCGCTGCAGTCAGGCCGACCCCAGAGGCCTCAGCAGAGCCGTACAGAGCAGCTCCTCAGCAGCCGACCCAGAGCAGTGCCTCCAGCAGCCGACCCAGAGCAGCCCTCGCAGCCGACCAGAGCAGCCCTCAGCGCCGGACCAGAACAGCGTCTCAGCAGCCGAAACAGAGCAGCCTGCAGGCAGCCGACCCAGAGAGGCCTCGGCAGCCGACCTCATGAGGCAGCTCAGCCAGCCCTCGGCAGGCGACCCAGAGCAGCCCTCAGCAGCCGACCCAGAGCAGCCCTCAGCAGCCGACCCAGAGCAGCTCTCGGCAGCCGACCCAGAGCAGCCCTCGGCAGCCTCTAGAGCCGACCTAGAGAGCCCCAGCAGCGACCAGATGCAGCTGGCAGCGACAAGAGCAGCCTAGGCAGTCCGACCGAGCAGTCCTCAGCACCTCTAGCTTAGCGACTCAGAGCAGCCCTCTGCGCGACCAAGAGCAGCCCCAAGAAGCCGGACCAGAGAGGCCTCAGCAGCCAACCCAGAGGCAGCCTCAGCAGGCTCAGCAGCCGACCCATAGCAGCCCTCAGCAGCGGACCCAGAGCAGCCCTCGGCAGCTGACCCAGAGCAGCCCTTGGCAGCCGACCCAGAGCAGCCCTCGGCAGCCGACCCAGAGCAGCCCTCGGCAGCGTACCCGAGAGCAGCCCTCGCAGCCGATCTAGAGCAGCCTCAGCAGCGAGCGCCAGAGCAGCCTCGGCCAGGCGCACGCAGAGCAGCCCTCGGCAGCCGACCCAGAGCAGCCCCAAGAAGCCGACCCAGAGCAGCCCTCAGCAGCCGACCCAGAGCAGCCCTCAGCAGGCCTCAGCACCCAGAGCACCGACCCAGAGCGACCGCTTACAATGCATCAAACTCTAAAATTAGAGCGCTCTATTTTTGGAGCATTTCCCTACTGTGTCTCCAACTGATATGGTTGAGGAGCAAAATTAGATTTTTTGCCGACCCCCCTGAGCAAAATCCTGACTACGTGCCTGACACACACACACACACACACACACACACACACACACACACACACACACACACACACACACACACACACACACCACAACACACACACACACACACTACACACACACAACACACACACACACACACACCACACACGGTCAATGCGCGTACGCAGCACGCACGGCCGCGGCAGCTGCACGCGACGCACGCACGCACGACGCAATCGCACAGCTACGATAACGCAATGCGCACGCAGCATGCACCGGCACGCCGCACGCACGCACGCACGCACGCACGCACACACGCACGCAAGCCACACTATGTGTAGCCGTACGTTTAGCGTACGTTTAGCCACACTATGCATATCAGATGATTATAATGTGGCATTGATAGGTATGTAGGTACCAGGTAGTATGAATAATCAGCCACCTTCCCAGCCCCATCTCCTTTCACAAGATTTGCAGCCATTATCCTAACATATTTACTTGCATGTTATTAACGAGAAATAATATCACGCACCTATGCAATTGACATGCAGATTGCAAGTGCGTCGCCGGCGGGGGTGGGGTCGCTCCCCGGTTTTCACGGAACAAACTGATTAACAAGCTGACGCAAAGCGCCCGCGAGATCTTCCGCCAATCTTCCAGGATACACAGATATTGATGTAAGCGGCCAGAACGTAGCCGTGGTTTTAATATACTAATGTCTTAACAACTACGTACCTGGTGGATGTGTCGGAAAATTTGCACACAAAAAATTCATGTTTTAAAAATACATCCTGGAAGTTTTGAAATGCTGCGTTCTCAAATTTATGAGCTGGGTGCGCCGACATAAGTACAACACTGTTTCACTTTTAAGTTTACATATAACGCAATTTACTTATTGTCTTTTTTTCCTTTTGGCAAAAAGTGGATTAATGGAATGCGTACGTTTAGCCAAAATAATCTTTATAAAAATACATATATGCTTGAGTCTTGAAGAGGTTGGCTTAGGAAATGAAGGCATCTTTACCCGCGTACCGATGGGGGTCCGTGCTAACTTCGAACTATCCCACGTCCCACAATGGAACTTGAGCCCTGATTAGCGCGCCAAAATTCCTTTTGGCGACCTTTTAATAATGAAATAACAATTGCACTATCTGGCACATAATTGTCCCCAAGTTACAAATTCGGCATGCTTTATCTTTCGTCATGAACCGTCAAAGCGTGGCATACGTCGAAACATGATGAGCCATTGGACATGCCCAAGAGGTTCCTGGGCATGTTTTAGGGTCCCTTATTGGGCTCAATGGAGTCCTGAACATGCGCGAGAGGCCTCTGGACAGGTTTTGAGGCCCCTAAGTGGTCTTAATGGGCTCCTGGACATGCTCAAAAGGCCCCTGGTCATTTTTTAAATGCCCTGGGTTAGTTCTGAGGGCCCTTTACATGCACCGGAGTGACCCCTCGCCTGGTTCGAGGGCTCCTCTGTGGCTTTTTGAAAGCTATGTAGCTAACGAAAATGATTTCTAGGCGAATCTCGGTCAGCCCCCTGTGACTCTTAAGGGGGAGCAATTGCCCCTTGTCCCACCCCTATGGCTGCGTCTCTGGGTATCTCCCAAAGTACTTCACCAGAGGGCCCCTAAAGGCTGGAGGAGGAGGAGCTCCAAGGGCGGATCCAGGGGGGGCCAAAGGGGCCATGCCCCCCAAAGGTCCTGAGACTATGTTTGCCCCCCCCCCAAACGGTCGGACGTACAGCTATAAAAATGGCCTTTGCAACAGTCAAAATACAGCCATCCACAGTGAAAACTTGAAAATTTCGCGCCGCTTCGCGGGCATGACACAAAAATACGCAATTGTTTAATGATAGGAAATTTGGCAAATGGGAAAATGAATTGAATTAAGCGTTCTGGCAGTGCCCAAAAGCCCCAATAAACAAACAAAACGCGTCTGGCAGTCTGGCGTACCTATTTGCTAGCCCAGGTCCCACTGCCCTCATAAAATATGAACTTTCAAGTGGGGTAAAATGTTAAAGGAATGTTTTCACATTAAGCATAAGATTTGAGTTGAGATGGCCAGTTGTTGGAATTCCATTGGAAATTAAGTATTGTAGAAGTTAAAACACCCACAGAGGTCTAATCGAAAGTAAATTTGAGTTTGGGTTTTGACATCTGAAAAAAATGAAGGCCCTTAGTGTATTAAGGGTAGCCGCTTAAAGGCCGAATGTCGATCATCCCTTTTTACCAAATGTTGATGAAAGATAGACTTGTTTTACATTTCGCTATACCATTAGGCCACTACACTAGTCATACAATATTGCAGCTTGAAGGTTTTTTTCTATTTCCAAAAATTCCTTCATATACTCGTCAGCCCAAATACTAAAACTGAGTTTTTCGTGAAATTGGAGCACTGTTTTGTGAGAAACAAATTCAGAATTCGTGTTCGGCCAAGCAATTACTTCATATTTTGCACCACAAGCGGGCGTACATTGGAACAAACTTTCAGAGAAGTGAAACATTCCCTTTTAAGCTTAGTCTGCGATTTCCGAAAAAGGTTGACACCGAACGCAGAGACGGCGGACATCTGCACCAGGAAGCTGATTCGCGTGTCGAAAGTTGCTGTACCATGCTTAATAGTGGAACCAGGCCAGGACCATCTCCCCAAGCCATTTCGTCCCAGGCTCCTCCATTATCTGCAAGGGACCGATTTATTGTGCGGAAAGGCCGTTCTGCCACTCCGCTATTTTCAAACCATTTGCACTGTTTGTTGTACCATATTGTATGTTGCAGTTCGTGCATATGTATACAGTTATTATTACCCCATATACCTAAATTATTCAGCACTTACTGGCACCGGTCATCGTGCTTTACTATCCGAATAATTTATTTATTAAAAAGTACACTAATTTCAATATTTTGCATCATACCGATATGTGCAACCAGACGTAGGGGTCATCTGAGTCTGGTTCCAATGTTAAATTTTCGTTTTCCACGACCCAAAATAAAACTTTTACGCCGCTTCGTGGCATCACATCGGTCGCCATCGTCATAACGAAGCCATCGTCATCGTTTTTAATTCATGTAACGGTGAATTGAATTAATAGCACGTTTAGCTTTTTATTCTCTACAATGCGAATCGCCTATGTTTCTGGGTTTTATCAGGCAAACCCGTAACAATTTCGCGCCCGCTTCGCGGCGCTAAATATCAAGTCTGAAAATACCTATTTCCTTTTTCGATATCAAAAGAAGCCAAAAAAACTAAAAACAAAAATAAAAAATAAAAAATATAAGAAATCGTGTGGTTGCAAAATAAAGTGGACCAAATCCGGGAAGAAATTCGAAATTGGGGGTAGGTAAGGTCCGCTAAAAACGGTTGGCCCCCCCCCAAAACGGCCGGCTGGATCCGCCCTTGAGGAACTCAGCCTTTTAAGGTGGGCAGGGCCCTCTAAACGCTAGCAGGGCCCCCTAAGGACCGGCAAAAGGCCCTCTTCAGATCGACAGAGCCCTCTAGAGGCCAGCAGAGAGCCCTCTACAGACTGGCTTAGACACTCTGCAGATCGACAGGGCTCCTAAATACTGAAAGAGGGCCCTCTACAAGTCGGCAGGGTCTTCTGAATGCCGACAGAGGCCCTCTACAGATTGGCAGGGCGATCTACAGATCAGCAGGTGGCTATCTATCTTTATCTACGGGGCCCTGCAGGGCCCCGTAAAAAGCTTGTAGAGGGCCCTCTCCACATTGTCTTGGGCTCTTTTCTACGCATTTACATATACATTATACATACATGTCTTTTACCGACAGGCAAGTGCTGTTATTTATTTGTCTAACGATTTGTATTTAGGTTCGTGGGCGTTCTTTTATGCGACGTAAGGCATTTTGCTGGCGCCTGACACCATGTCATACGCCGCGCTGGTGCCTTCAGCCCCAGGAGGCCCTCGCTTGGCCGCCAGATGGGCCCGTCTGGCCTCCAGCGGGAGAGGGGATGCCCCATTGGCCCCCTTGGCTACGCCGTTAACACCACTTATGACTAGGCCACAACCAACCAAAGCCGAAGTCACTCGTTCATAAGCTACAGTCACTCCCATCACCGGGGTAGTTCAAAATGTGCATCCCAATCAATGCAATAAGCCGGCGACTACAGTGATGTGACATTCACTTATCTCTCCTGATCCTCAAACATTATCAAACACCTGGATGGTGCCAAGGTCAAGGCGGCCAGCAGCGGTAAAAGCCCACCTTGGCCTAACCTCGATGATATAATGATGATATAATAACATCGGTGGTTCTGCAGCGGGAGCACCGCCGCGTGAAATTCGTGCGTTAACGCGGCGGCGTCGGTGCGGGCGAGGGTTCATAATGCTTATCGTGGTCATCATGTTCATTAACAGCAGTCATCCTAACGCGGAGGTCTACAAAATTGAATAAAAAGGTTGAGACTCACCTGCGGACTGACTTGGTGACTGGGGAGCCCTGAATGGTGACGTGATGCGTAAAGCAGCCTGGAGAATGGGAGTAGTGGGAGGGTGGGTGTATCCCGGTATCCGGCAGCCGGAGTGATGGCAAGAACTGTTCTTTGTTCGAAACTGTTAATTTGTTCTGTTTTAGTATCACCCATTTATTGTAGCTGAATACAAATAAGCCTCAGATTGGGCGGGAGAGGCACCACGGCTATGAGCCAACGGCATATGTGCCAGTTCATAGCCATGATATTGTATCATAATCTATGACCTTTAACAGCGACCGCCGCCCGACGTCCCCTTAGAGCATTTCACCAAAAATTATTAATCTAAGGTCACAAAACTTTGCCAAGATAGAGATGATCATACTCTCCACCTGTCCTACAAATTTTGTGCTTGTAACCCCTATAGAACTACTGATATAAAATAATACAAAATAGTACAATACGGGAAGTTTTGTTTTTGGAATAGCGCACAAGCTGGAACCAATATGACAAAAACGGATAGCATTTTCAAAATCAGCGCCCCGATATTAGCCAAGATCAGTTCAGAAAACTCTAATCTTATGGGAAAAAAAATCAAATGCAGGACATTGTTATGAATAAGTGTTTCACTATATACATATGGTGGAGTAGTGGATACGCCTGCTGAAGAGAAGCTGACGTGTGTAAAGTTACAGTCACTTTTCGGTTCATGATGTCGCGCGTATAGCCATATTTATTTCATTTGCCGTTCTTCACACGCTTTCTTGGTCCGGGTGCGAATTTTTGAAGTCTACATATTCAGCTAATGCTCAACCACGTATATATGTGACTAGCGAACAAATATATTAACACATTTTCAACCAATATTGCAAACATTCCCAAAGAAAACTCAGTGCCCATGTATCAATTTTTAGTGAATGATAATACCAAATGGTCGAAGACCATCCAGTCACACAACTTTGGAAAACACTGAAAACAAATGATGACTATAATAGTCCCCATATTCCACTGCATGCAGTCGTGAGTGCCATCGACAGAGCGAGATAGTCTACATTCCATAACAGTGACCATGTAGCCACTGTCCTCTGGTGCGTACTGAGCTGCTCCCAGCTCAGTTGAGATCCACATGGATAGCGCACGTCTCGGGGAAACTACTCGCCACCTGATTGGCCTGCTGGTACGCGCAGCTGAAGACGCCGTTGCTGGCCCAGCACCTGACGAACTCCTCAGTGGTCCTCTCCTGGTACTCTGTGACCCTGAGCCCAGTCTGCTTCAGTTCACCTGTCTTGCCGCAGTCATCTATCAGCTTCAGCAGCAAGTCGGTGGAGGAATAGTCGGCACCTTCATTCTCGATGGCTTCGACCAGCCTGGGGAAGTCGACGTTGCCGGCGTCGTTGCTGAAGTCCTGCAGGAGGCAAGCGATGCGGGAGACCTCAGCAGCATACAGCAGGGCAGCGTCATCGCCTGTGTAGAGTCCCTGGCTACACTCCTCCCACGTGCGGCCGGTGACCATGCCGAAGGCGTCGAGCAGTGTGCTGGGACTCAGCGGACAGTCACCAGAGAGGAAGCGGGCTAGGCGCAGCGCACCCGCCGCGTCCAGTGTGCCTCTCACCTCCTGCTGCTGGTCACAGTCGGTGAACCACGTCCACTTCATGCACATGTAGCTGTAGACGGCCTGCTGCCGCGGCGTCAGTTTGGCCGGAGACGTCCGCTTACATACGGCCATCAGCCCTGCCGCCTTGTTTTTCCAGTCCTCGTCATCGGAGTAGCTGAGCATGACTTCCTCCCGAGCGGTGATGTCGAACGACGTGGCGTTGTTACCAAGCAGGCCCAAACTGCCGGAGGAGGATTGCATGTCAGCGTCTGGGATCGGCTGCGTATGTTTTTGATTGTTGAAAGAATTTACCTCTCTAGCATACGCTAGTTGAAGGACTTGCTTGCATAATTATTTATGCGTTAGTGCTTGACAGCTGACAAGATATACTGTAAAAACTTACCATCAATATCTACTGCAAATGTGATAACACGGCTTGTTTGACAGTACGGTTGAAGCAGAAACCAACAAAGGTTCATCGATCTACATAATATCATGCTGATTTGCCCACTTCTTCTCATGCTGACAGCAGAACATAAAACATTATTTATTTTATCTCTCTTTGATCTGAGTGATCTATAACATTTTTTCCTATTTAAGCAATGCTAGTGGCAAAGCTGCTGATTTTTTACTCGGTAGCACCGCAATGAGTGGTGGAACCTATTCATTACCAGCCCGCATAGGATCCTGGCCTTGTAATTTTTTGACTGTGCATTAGTTTTAAAGTTCGTAATCTTATTCACTTGAGCTTGAGGTTGAGTGGTTCCCGCGATACGCAATTGTATTATACTTCTCGACTGATAACGACTTACATATGTGCGAAAAACCGCATTAATGTGAAGGGTCAAGTATATCAATACATGCAAACAGAGTTAGAGAGTTTTGCTGATTTGTTTCCTGAGGCATCCTACATTTTCTTACATTTCAGTGACGCAGACATCCACCAAATAATCGGCTACAACAATTACGGCTGCAGTGGATCTACTGCGTCTTGCTCATCTATTTCTCACCTGCTGGCAAAACAGCTGTAGAACGTGGCGAGAAGCGGCGCGCCGTCACACTCGGCCAGCCAGCCCTCCACCGTTCACCTTCATGACACACGCCATCTTCGACGGTCTCGCGCTCGAGGTGTCGAAGATGTCCTGGACGCACTGCCGCGCCTGCAGGGTGTGCACCGTCGACAGCAGCCGATCAGTTATAAACACTGGCTCTGACGAGGGGGCAGCTCCTGCCAACAGAGAAGCGAGCTCCGAGATGTAGTTATAGCAGATGCGACAGAGGAGAGGCTCTGTGTGTGACAACATGGTACACCGGTACTGCATTGTTGTATGCCGATGACACAGTGCAGTTAATTGAGCAGTGGTCCATGACGGTAATGCTGTGTCGATGGATTGAATACACTCATACAAACAGTGCTGAAGAGTCGGAGTATGACTCGGAGTCGGTCGGAGTAGGTAGTTTTGATCGAGGTTTGAGTCGGAGCCTGAGCGTGATCCGGAATTTCGCCGGCTTCGATTCAGGGTGTAAGATGAGAGGAACGAATGGACAACGTTTGTATATCTGTAGCGGTTGTAACATGCAGAACTTACAGAGCCGGCGGTGATAAGTCGCGAGGATTTCCTCGCGACTCATGCGATATTTGGATGCAACGAGTTAGGTATAGGAACTCACTTGAACTTGAATATAACTCTGCTTAACTCTATTTAACTTTGCTTTGTCTGTAGCACTGTTAATTAATTGTTCCTGTCTTTATTAAAACTCTGTTTTTCACCAATGTCTTTTACTGTTCTAATCTATCATTAACGATAATTCAGAATCACACAGCGCACAGTGGGCGGATTGACCGTCCTAGAACGACGCGGGCTCAGAAATAAATTATCAGGAAATGCTATGAATCTTATACCACTGTGTTCGCAATTCTACAAACCACATTGTCCTGGGCTTTGTTTTTCAATGCAGGTGGTATTTCATGGCGGTAATCTAACTTAAAGCCAGACTTCCGGGTCACGTCGGCCGGAACTGCCATCCGCACATTTCGGCAGTGTGTCTTTAGAGTCTTTAGATAAATGATAACGGGCCAAATTTGAGAAGGAAATGTACATATTTATACAACAGAAGATAGTTCTGAGTCTAAGGAACATAGTTAACCCAAAATAAATGGCAATCTTAATTTACTTATGCTTTAAATGTACACCGAAGTATTATAGACAAATAATCGGTAAAAAACTATTGAAAAAATATTTGAAGAGAAATGAAAAAATGTACCAATAAGCACCTCGGCAAAAATCATAGCACATGTCTATAAAACTGTGCGCACTCCATGTTCCACTAAAATTTTGTCGCTACTTCTTGCAACTTTGTGCGTGACAGGTTGATACAATCCCCATTTTTCGTAAACTACCTGAATGCGTATTACGCTCACT